>JAEQBH010002583.1:0-166265 GCA_016808115.1 Tetrastigma voinierianum | reverse complement strand
AGTAGTGTATAATGTCGTGTCATAGACAACGATTACCAATTATTAAATTTGTCAGAGACACCGTCATTCACAACGACAATCGAACTCAGAATAATTACGAACTACGTTAGTA
The DNA here is from genome assembly GCA_016808115.1 of Tetrastigma voinierianum. Classification (NCBI taxonomy): domain Eukaryota; kingdom Viridiplantae; phylum Streptophyta; class Magnoliopsida; order Vitales; family Vitaceae; genus Tetrastigma; species Tetrastigma voinierianum. The sequence continues at coordinate 166,153 of JAEQBH010002583.1, read as the reverse complement.
CCTATGGCAAATACTTATGAAGACAGTGATAAATGTTAATTCAAATACTAAGTATCCAAGACAACTACAATCGAAAAATTTAAAAATCAAACGTCACAGATCAAATTCAAATCCACAATTCGTGATTACGGAATTTAAACTTTTTAAAGAAAAAATGCTATAATAAACAACAATATTTACCAAATATATTAGTTTAGATATTAATTTAACTGAAAAACTAAATTCCTCGTGTGTTTTTTCCCCACCAAAACTATTTCGGTGTAAAACTCTTAAGTGGAAAGCCAGGTATCTGCTTATTTGTGGCTGGAGCCCTATCAATCTTGAAACAAAGAAAGAGGAGAAGAGAATTCAAAAGAGAAAGCATGTTGAGAGCTGCTCATCTCCCACCAGGTGCATCTCCAGCTCTCGTTGCCCTAAAACTATCTTTGATTCCCACTCCCAACCTCATATCCCCTTCAACCATTCGCAAGTTCTCTTCATTCCCTTTTCTGCGCGCGTTTCTCCACCGAAAATTCCGACCTTGTTCACCTTATCCTCTTTCTCTTACCCTACAGATGTTCCCTCCCATGGTGGCTCAGCCCTGTCCCAGAGGTAAAGCCCTTGGTTTCTTCTGCACTCGTTGTTTACACTAGCGGGTTTTCTTTTCCATGTAAGTTCAATGCCAAAGAAAAAGAAAATGAAGGAAAACCTCGAGATTTCGTGTTTTTTAACTTATATTGTTTTGGTTTCTCGTCCACATGGTTGAATTAGGGTCATTTGAGTCCATGTCGTGTCAATTGGTTTCTTTTTTCATGTTGATTGAGAACTGAAAATTTTGGATTGTTATGCTTTAATCTTAGAAGTTTGAGATAGCTCGGTAGATTTATTCTATAATTCAATGTTTGGTGGAGCACGCACTATATGCTTTGATATTGTTTTTCATTTTTCCTTGTAAATCAATGTATATTCATGTGTTCATACACCGGACAAAGATTTTAGATTTTTTCTGTGTTAAATTGGGACATTTAAGATGGGTTTCCTTTTAGCTCTTAGTTGAATATTTAACGGGGCACACTCAGATACATATTTGGTTCTTGAAATGAAATGAGGTGTTATTATTTTCCTTTTTTATTGGTTGAAGATGCATTTTTCAAGCATTTTTCTTTGGTCTTTGGTTGCTGAGAAAATTGAGGATGGAAAACTCAGTGTCAAATGTATTGCAATTTATTTCTAGCAGGATTTTACTTGATAATTTAATTTGCTTTCTTGTTCATTGCTGTGAAACAAAGAAGAGTTCTCTGAAATATGCGAATTCCTTTCACTAAAGCTAGCAGAGAAGAATTCTAAAGCTTGTGTCCGTGATTAGTTCCGTGGAGACAAATGGAGTTTGAACTTGATGAGAGTTAGCCACGTCACCATTGGCGAGACTGGGTCAAGGAGACAACATGGAATTGTGGAGTTGTGGATTTCAAACGTGGAAGATTTTTTCATTTTATATTTATCTTTAATTGTTGCATTTTATCTTTTATTTTTAGATAATTGAGATAATTAGCGAGTGTAATTTAGGGAAACCCACTATAGCAAACTATCATGTACATTTATTATTTTGTATTTAAAGCCTCATAATTATAGAGGATAAAGGAAGAAAAATTTAATCTCTTGTCAAACAAACAACCCCGAGGGTTTTATCATAACCTCCTTAAACTTTGTGCTTGAGTAAGAGATGAGATCAATTGGAACACATTGTTTTTGTAGTCTTAAAATTCTGAGATTTGAATGAACACTGTTAATAAGGAATTTTCTTTTCTTAATCAAGCATGTCTTCTGTCTTCATCTTTTAATTTGTTTGAAAATATCAAACTTAATATTCTTTTTCAGCTTCATTTAGTACTGCGGGCAACTCTGGAGGTGGTAGGGAAATATTGGTTCAGCACTTGCTTGTCAAGGAGGATGACCTTAATCTTCTATTGGAGCTTCAGCAAAAGATTTCTGAAGTAAGGTTTCACATAGGTTTTAGTAAATAAATTTATAATTATTTAGTTGAAGTTTGATTTTTTCTTGCTTAGATTTGATTTTTTTTTCTAATGCTCTATTATTCTAATGTTATATTAATTTATATCATATTCCACTGTTATTTGTTACATTCAGGAGTGGATTTGAGTGATCTGGCAGTGGAATACTCAATTTGTCCGTCCAAAGAAGAGGAATGCTTGGATTGGTAAAAGTAGCTCTGTATGTTACTAAAACAGAATATTGTCATGTTACTCTTTGAGATCTTCATTTAATTCAAATTACTCCTTTTTTCCCTCAGTTGAAATTCATGAATTCACTCTTCAGTTACTAAGCACAAATATTTATACTCTTATCTGATTGATTAATAATTTTCTTTTCAGCATGTTTTATTGTTATAGTATTAGAATTAAAATTTAGTTGGTGCTGGAAACTTGCATTCATGTAGAGTTAGGAATCTTCATATTCTTTTCTATTTGGTTTGAGGTTGTCTTGTATATAACTAGGTGGTTTGTGATCAATGAAAGATGCAAATTTTCCTTAAATTATCTTCGATTATACAGACGTAAGTCGCGTGCGATTTAACCCGTTTAAAAAGGAAATTGTTTTGAAAATTCCCGCGTAATCACCATCGCTGAACCACAATCTTTCCCGCAACTCAAATCCGGCCACCACCACCCCACCGGGAGCGTTGTGACTTGATCTTCCACCGCGGCGAGCCGGCTAATAAGTTCCCCATAGCGCTTCACCACACCGCCATCGGTCGCTGCTCACGCGCTCACGGCGCGCGATACCTTTCGCCACGCGTCTTCCTCCCCAGTACCGCCCGCCGCCAACGCTCTTCCCCAACCACTGCCTTCCTTGTCCTGTGCCTCGTAGTAGTGTTTTTCAAAAGATTTGCATCCACAACCATGTTTTCTAGGGTTTCTTCCTATTTTCTTCTTGGATTCCTTCGAGATTCAAGAACATTAAGAGGTGATTTGTGGTTTTAGACCTAAATACATTCAAGTGCGGTGTTCTTTTCAAAAAGTGTCATTTTCCTTTGCAAGATCCTATTTTATAAGGCTTTTGACTTTCTGCAGATGTGCTGAGTTAGACTCGTTTCTATGACTAACCTGAAACCCTCCAGATGAGTCAGTGTGCTGCCATATTGCTACAACTACATGTATGCCTAATCGTAGGAATCACAGTATCAAAAAACTCAAGATTTCAAATTATTTCATTATAAAAATCACTTAAGTTTGCATCTACTTCTATCACTACACTTGTTGAGTTAGGTAAAACCAACACATGTTTTATTTCTTCTTCCTCCACATGGGCATATCAGAATTGAGTGCTTTTCAGACGCAGACTGGATAGGATCTAAGGAAGACAGGAGATCCACCTCGAGATATTATGTCTTTTTTTGGAGGAAATCGATTCCATGAAAAGCAAGAAGCAAAGGTTGTTTTGATGGTCTAGTGGAAGTCGAGTATCGAAACATGGCAATAATTTGTATGCGAGATCATGTGATTCTACACGATTGATGGAATGCATCAATCCCAAGAAAGTTTTTCACGATAACCAGTTCTCGCCATGCATATTGCTTCTAACCTCAATACTTTATAGCGAAACACTAAACACATTGAGATGAATTGTCATTTTATTCGTGAGAAGATCAATGGGTTGAGATCTCTACAGATATGAAAAGACTATAACAATTAGAGATATTTTCACAAACCTTGAAAGGGGGATCAAATTAGTTATTCTTGTAACAAGCCATGATCAACATCTATGTTCCAATCTATAGAGATGTTATGGGGCATTGTAGAATTAGAAACTTAGTTGAAAAGGAAACTTGCATTCATGTTGAGTTAGGAAATCATATTCTTTCCTATTATCATCATTTTGTATAAATAGGTGGTTTGTGATCAATGAAAGATATAATTTTCCTTCAATTATCTCTCTCGATTACAATTATAATGCTTGGGATGTTTATTATGTGTTGCATATATTGCAAGAAGGTGTTATATTTCAATTGAGACATATAAAGAAACATAGGTAAATCTGTATTGAGTTTTAACAGTGGCAAGTATGGTGACCGAAAGATATATATTTATGACATGTTTTTGGTTGAAATTTGAAATAGAATTTTCTACTGGTAGTACTTTTTGGCCACAATTGTCATTTATCTCTTTGAGGTATTATATTAAGAAACATATACTAACTAACAACTTGAGAGATTGTCTATAGAGTGGCAGCAAATAGATTATTTTTAGGTCCTGTGGGCCAAAAAAAAATTATAGAGTGAAATACCTTAGATAAGAAACTTTATTTAGTTTGCAAAGTGACAATAGACACTTTCATAGGCATGTCTAGATTTAAGTAATCTGTGGGTGGCATGGTGTTGGTGAGCAAGAGTTGCATGAAATTTCTTGACACATGCTTGCGATATCGATTCTTGCTCTTTGGTGGTGTCTGCAGTTCCTGTGTACCTTTATGTGTTTCTGTTTTATGATATTCCCTCTTTGTTTACACAAAAAAAAATGGAGATATTGGATTTAGGGTGTTAAACTGATAATAATGCTGGTGATTGTAAAATAATTCAAATAATTTTATTAGTTTGCACCTTTGAAAATTCTTTGATAATGACTTGGTGGGCTTTATCCACTCAAAGAATGTGCAGCTTTGAAACTTCATTTGATTTTACTACTACTTGGTTGCTTCATTGGCTTACGAATTATTGTCAGTTCTCTGGGAATTCTGGCTTTCTGGCATGCTTGTATTTGCACATGTGCTAAAATAGGCTCAAATTAAGAAACTCAGAAGAAAATTTTCAACTATTTATTTATTTTTGATATAGCAGCCTAGGTGCTTTTAAATGCTTGATGCTATTAATCTATTACAAAATATTTTGAACAGAGTTTGACTTGAATCAATCGGTTACCTTATAGAAACTAAACCAAAACCATAAAGAAAAGAAATATGCTATACAACCCTTTATGTCCATTTAATCTCTACAAAATTATGGAAGAAATTGTCGTAGAAAGAAAGAAATAACGGTGAAGGGTGCAACTGCAATGCAAACTTCCTGCATGAGCCAACTAGTACCCATGAAATGGGCTGAGATGAATTGTGAACTTCTGAATGATGATGAATGAGAGAAGTGTATAAGAAGTGAGAAAAAGACAATAGGATCAAGGAGAAGAGGTGGAAGATCTAATAAAGGAGTAATTAGAGGGTATGGATGTCGTAAGGTGTTGAGAACCTTGATCACTGTGCCAAGAAATTGACTTAAAGGACGTGGTTAATCAGCAGATGAAATATGTGAAGGAGAGTGAAATATGGAGATAAATGTCCGAGGTTGTTAAGAACATTTACCTCAATATGCCAAAAAGAAATAAAAGGAAAAAGCTTTTTGAATGACATTGAATGCATGATTAGTGTGACTCTTTTCTCTTCTATCATTTTGGAAATTAGATGTCTAAGGTGATCGATGCTTTTTGTTTTGTAATCAAAGATGGATTGAGGAAAATTGTAGCTTTTCTTTTCGATCACAAAAACCTTGTGATACAAGACGATCCAAACCAAATAGGAAAGAATATGAAGTTTCCTAATTCTTCCTATATACAAATTTCCTTTTCCCAACTAGTTTCTAATTCACACGGTAACAACACTCCCCCCAAGTCGGGACCATAGATTTAATCATGCCTAACTATTACAAAGATAAGTAACTCGATCCCCACTCAAAGGTCTTGTGAAAGATCTTCTAACCTGTTTCTTCGCCTTTATATATCCCTGTGACAGATCAACCCTAATTGGATCTTTCACCTGATAAAATGACACCTATCTCAATATGCTCGTCCTGTCATGAAATACCCAAGCAATGCTATATGCATGGAAGCTTGGTTATCGCACCAAAGCTTTGCTAGTACTGAAGTTCAATGCCCATTTCCATCAATAATTGACGTATCCACATGATCTCGCATACAGGCTGTGCCATGGCTCGATACTTTGACTCCACACCAGATCGTGAGACAACACTTTCGCTTCTTACTTTTCCACAGACGATTTCCTCTAACAAAGACACAATAACTTGAGGTGGATCTCCTATCTTCCTTAGATCCTGCTTAGTTTGCATTTGAAAAACACTCAATTCTGGTATGCCCATGCTTCTTATACAATGTCCCACGCCCAGGAGCTTATTTCAAGTAGCATAGGATATGCTCTACAGCTGCCCAATAACTAATCGTTGGAGATGACATATACTGACTCAAAACACTTACTGAATAAGTGATATTTGAGCGAGTTATTGTAAGGTAGTTCAATATCCCAACTAGTCTTCTATATCTCTTAGGATCTTCGAATAGTTCTCCTCGTAGATTAGGAGCCATAAGAGTACTACATGGTTTGACGCCCAATTTCCCTGTCTCAGATAACATGTTAAGTACATATTTCCGTTGAGATAACATAATTCCTTGCTTACTTCTCATGACTTCAAGACCCAAGAAATACTTCAACATTCCTAAATTCTTTGTGTGAAACTGACTGTGAATAAAGGATTTTAGAGATAATATACCTTTGGAGTCACTCCCAGTGACGATAATATCATCCACATGCACTATGAGTAGAATAATACCAGAATTAGAATTTTTATAGAAGACAAAGTGGTTAGACTTACTCTTCTGCATGCCAAATGTCCCAATTGTGTGACTGAATTCGCCAAATTAAGCATGGGGACTCTGTTTCAAACCATATAGAGATTTCCGAAGACGATACACCTTCCCTATCTCCCCTTGAGCAACAAACTCCAAAGGTTGCTCCATGTGAACTTCTTTCTGAAGATCCCCATGTAGAAAGACATTCCCGACACTGTTTATGAAAGTCCCAATCATAAGAAGTGGCAAAAGAAATAAATAGGCGAATAAATGTCAACTTAAAGCACAAGAGAAAACGATTACAATAATAACCCCTATGCTCGAGCATAGCCCCCAGCAACAAGCAAACCTTCAATCTAGCAATGTAATCCCATAAGGATTAAACTTTACTGCAAACACCCAACGACAACCACATTCTTCTTTCCGCAGGTAAAGGCATTCAATCCCGCTGCACTACTGTCATCTAAAGCCTCGCACCCATCCACCATAAAGACTAATTAACTAGGTGATAAAAGCCTCGCGACGTTGGTTCGGGAAGAGATAGAATCAAGAGATGTAATAAATGAACAAGGGGAAGACGACAAATGGTTATAAGAAACAAACGAAGAGATTGAGTGAGCACATTGACGTTTACCTTTCCAGAGAGCAATTGGAAGATCATCACTCTGGACTAGATTTGATGATGAAGCAATTGGTGTTGGACTAGAGATTGGAGGGTTTTGGTGCCGAGAGTATACGTGAGTAATGGGAGGTTTAACAGGAACAAGAGCTGAACTAGGAGCCGGTGAGGAAATAGTGTGCACTAATAAATCATCCTCCTCCCCTCCACTAGTAACAGTAGAAGAAAGGGAAAACAGGGTAGTCTAAAAAAATGTAACATCACTGCACAAAGATATCGCTGAAGAGTAGGATGCAATAACATCAGATACCCTCAACACCGAGATTAACCTAAAATGCACTTTAAGAACTTTAGATCAAGTTTAGAGACTTGTGGACGGACATCCTGAATAAAACATGTGCATCCAAAAACCTTGGGCTCAATAGGAAACAAGGGATTATTAGGGAACAATTGATGATAAGGAGTAACTCAATTTAGATATGATGATGACATCCTATTAATTAAGAAATAGGCGGTAGAGACTGCATCAACCCACAAGTGTTTGGGAACATGCATTTGGAACAATAGGGCTCGCGCAATCTCAAGAAGATGTTTATTCTTTCTCTTAGCTACCCCATTTTGAGAGAGTGTATCCACACAAAAGGTTTGATGGAGAATCACGTGCTGTAACATGAAAGATTGAAAAGGTTAAGATAAATATTCTTTGACATTATCACTCAATATTTGATTGGGTACATGAAATTGGGATTTAAATTCAGCACAAATGGCAGTAAAATGAGAAAATAACACATAACGACTTTTCATTAAGTAAAGCCAAGTCACACGAGAGAAATCATCAACGAAAGTAACGAAGCATTTAAACCCAGTGGAAGACATAATTGGGCAAGGACCCCAAACATCGGAATGAATTAACTCAAAAGGAGTAGAAGCTCGTTTATTGACTTTAGGACTCAAATGCAAGTGATGAAGCTTAGCATATTGACACGACTCACAATTCAATGAGGAAAGACTAGAAAACTGAGGAAATAACTTCTTCAATAGAGAAAGAGTCGGATGACTCAAGTGACAATGAGCTTCGAGCGGGTTGGCAATCCCAGAACAGGAAATAGGCTTTGGAAACTCTTGATCAAGGATGTAGAGGCCCTCAGACTCTTGCTTTCTACCAATAATCTACTTCATCAATTGATTCTGAAACAAACAAGAGCTAGGAAAGAATGAAATACTACAATTAAGTGGTCGAGTAAGTTTACTCACATAAATTAAATTAAAGGAAAAATGTGGTAAAACCTAGAATGTAGATCAAAGTGGATGAGAGGAGTAGATTAATTGTGCTTCAATCGGCTAACACATGACTTGCACCCGCTTGCTAGGGGTGACAAAGAGAAGGAGGGGTAAAGATTGAAATGTGGTAAATAACTAAAAATTACCCATCATGTGGTCATGGTTTCGCAGTCACGACCCATTCGAGGAAGAGGACATAAGACATGTGTCTAAGCCACTCGACTCGACAAGTGCAGGAGTAGAAGGCATTTCAATAACTGGCATATTCATATGTTGAAAACATAACCGACCAAGTCAAGGTATTTGAAGTTGCAAATGCAACGCGAGTAGACTTAAATCTTCTAGCTGGACAGCAACTTCCTACACCCTATTACATGTATGTCTTGACTTATGGCAATAATAGCATACCATTCCCGAGGTTATCCCGCGACTCAATACACCCGAGCCACCGGCCGTTAGGCTCGCTTCAATCGACTCATGGGCTACTATTTTTACTAACCAATGCATTACCCATCCGAATAGACGAGGGGCCCCCAGACGTACTGGCCCCAAAGTTTCCGATAACGAGGAAATCTCAAGACTTGAGAGAATATGAGATTTGGCAGTATCAAATTTTGAAGGAAGACTGGCTAGAAAACTCATAACCGCTATATGTTCTCTTTGAGATTGCTGGACTTTGATATCGACACTAAAGGGCAGCAACATATTCAATTCTTCATAAGTTTTCTTGAATTCCATGTAGTGGGCAGAAAGAGATGTGTCCTATTTTTCAGGTCGATGAAAGCCTGCACACCTCAAATATTCGTGGAGACATTCCCTTCCTGTATCATTTAAAATCCAAATAATCCATTAATTATTTAACAAAATCATAGTGATTAATTAAACCGATTACCTCATTGTCAATGAAATTGCGAATTTGTAGGTAAAGGCGGGCATCCTCCTCCATCAATCGTTTCTTCAAATCATCAATTGGTGTGGTCCTTATCAGATATAATCATGCGCATGTTCTCTTTACGCTCGAATTGTTTTGACGTTAATCCAAATAATTTAGACCATTCGCTTTCAGGAAACGTGATTTTAGACACAATTGGGACAATTTCTTACACCTCAACATACTTTTTATCTTCTGAACTACTCATCAGGAACTAAAGTATGAAGATCATGTCCAAAAAACAACACCAAAACTCAGAATCACAAAGAATCCCAAAGAAACCCTAGGTCTCGAAAAAAAAAGGGAAAAAATAGCAGCTTTAGCAACCAAACAGGGAAAAAACTAGATAGGAAGACTCGTTGGTGCTCTGATATGTCGCCGAGTAGTTAGCCCGTGCCGAACACTCCCCCTTACGCGCACGCCTAAGGCGTGAGCCACATGGGCTTGCTTTTCCCCGCCACCGGATTTTGTGAAGACTCGCTACGGTGGGCGCACCTCCAGGGCCGATGGTGAGACATCACGCCCCTTTAACTATATGTTTCAAAAACATCATCCGCCGGGGCCTTTGTTGAACTCCGAGATCTTCTTTGATTTCTTCCTAATTTGGCTAAAATCTAAACCCTAGGCTCTAATACCATGTAATTAAAAATGGATTGAGGAAAAAGTGTATTTTTGGATCATAAACAACCTATTTATATAAAAGACAATTCTAAACCAAATAGGAAAGAATATGAAGTTTCCTAATTCTATCTACATACAAATTTCCTTTTCCCAACTAGTTTCTATTTCTTCAATACTATAACATGTTTTATGGACATCAGATCATGGAGAGTTATCGTGCAATGGTTATGTCACTAACTCAAACTTCATATCTCAATATTATCATAGAATAACTAAAGTACAATTAACTCTTTATTGGGATATTGAGTCTTTAAAATTGAATTATGGGAGGGGAGAAGCACTATTTTCCTATGAGTTCTAAAGGTCCCTACTCTAGCTTATATTCCTATGAGACACATTTTAGGGATAGTCAGTCTTCGTGGGGGTGGAGCATAAAAGTAAGAAAATCTACAAGGATAATAAGTCTATCAAAAAAAAAAAAAAAAAAATCAAAACATTTACACACAAAAAGGCCTATCAAAAAAGAAAATAATAAGTTCTAAGCCTACGCAAACTTGGAACCCAAGTTTATGTAACCCATCTATTAGGCTCCAATAATTCGTGATGTGGGTTCCAATCTAATTTATCTTGAGTTATTAGGATTCAATGGATAATATTAATCAATGCTTTTAATAATTGTGGATCGATTATTTAATTCCTCGGTGCTACCCGCTGTGCCCATAGCGTTGAACTCTTAGACTAATAATATATATTTCTCCTTGTACTGTCAATAATTAATCGATAATAATTTATGTAATAATCTATTAATTATTTATTCTCTTTAATTTAACAGCTCGTATGATCAAATGCTCTAGCTAGTGCCTTCATAACATCTAAGAACTAAAGCTTATTGAGAGGATATTTCTTACACTTTCCATATTGTTTATTTCATAAATATTGGTAATTAAATGATTACATTCCTGAATTATTTCAGTTTTTCTTGCTTATAAAAAAATGGTTTTAATTTGAGGCTTGGCTTAGTGGTTAAGGGTTGGGGTGGGCATAGGATCGTGTCCTAGTGGGGACTAAGAATGAAAAAAAGAAGAAAAAATATTTACCTATCAAAATTACATAAACCTCACTTATTGACAACTCAGAGTGATAATTATAAAATTACTTATTTATAATAAACTTAGTAGAATAAAGAGAAATAATATAAAAAATATTATTGAGAGATTTACCTTGTGTACAAGATATCTTCGGGTTAAATAAATCTTCCCTATTCCTTCCGCAGATTATAATTCACACCAATATTTTATAATAATCAAGACAAATTATTTCATAAAATATTGCAATTAAACAAGAGAAATCATATAACAAATATTATTGGAGATTTAATTCCTTTTACAAAATATTTAGGTTAATTAAATCTTCCTTTGATCCCTTTAGTGTGAATGAGAATTTTCACCAATATTTTATGATAATCAAGACAAATTATTTCATAAAATATTACCCAAATAAAGTGCCCAACCTTAGTTAGCAACTATGACATTATTCATTGACGGGGTCGATAGATTCTGGGGAAGATAGGTGGTGTCGGGAGAATCCACCCGGTGGTCTCTCTTTCTCTTTCCCAATGTCAGATACTATAGTTGTGTTTCCAAAAGGCTACAATGGGAGAGGTTTAAAACCACAGGAGGAGGGCAAACCCAGATTTATTAAACCTTTCAATGATTGGGAGATGGAAGAAACTCGAGGATCGATCGCTCGATTAGTTAAAAATTCTAGGGGGAGTAGAAGGACAAATTTTTGGCAGTGGACAAGAAAGGGCAATACGCCAAGCAAACTACAAGCACTTAGCAGGTGATGATGTACATGTTTTACCAATGCACTTTATATGGAATGCTTGCCTCTAAAGTGAGTGTTTTCTACATGGAGGTTTGGTGGGTAAGGTATCACTATCAATCAAATTAAAAAAAGGGGTTTTCACCACATAGTGCCTCATGCAAAGAAGATGAGTTAAACTTAGATCACCTTATTGCTTCATCGCTGCTCTCGCCTTGGGGTTGATTGGCAGCCCTTTTTCTGACAAGGATGGATCGGTTTGCCCTTTCAAGCCAGACTTGATGGTGGGTCGACAATCCTTCTTTTAGGAAACACAAAAATCTGCAGGGAAGGCACTCTTCAGCCTTTTTTTAAGTACTAAGAGAAAGAAGATGGCGGTCTTTCGATAATGGACAATTTTTCTTCAGATAGGCTGAAAAATTCCTTCATCACATATCCCACTTCTTGGGCAGGCCTTATTTATGAGGGGGAGTACTCTATTGTAAACTTGCTAATGCGCATTCTCTAGTACTCTTAGACTTTATGTTTTTTAGGGTGGTTAGTATTTCCTCCTATGCCTTTTTGTTCTCTTTTCTTTGTATACATCTTGTATACTCTGGGGCTAAGCCTTGTTTTGTCAATATATTGTTCGGGCCATTTTTATCAAAAAAAAATCATTGAATAAGAACTCCATGATCATTTTGCTATGGACACATCTATATGATCAAGGTACTACATAATTAATTTGGATCTTATATGTTAAATAATAGTGTGGCCAAACAAAATTTTTTATCAATTCAGAAAATAGAAACAATGTCAATTAATCTTGCTCCTAGGGCATAATCCAACAGCTTATTTACTACAGCATCTTTTCTTTTCCCCTCGGGTTTTCTTAATACATCATTGACTACATTTATAATCAAAAAAAAGTTCAACAATGAATGGTGACTTCTTCTTCTTTCTTTTCAATGGATTGTAAGATACCTAGTAGATCAAGTTTAGATTATATTTGGTTCCTGCTTGTGATCCTATTTTGCACATGGGACATGCATCTTGGAAAAGGCCAATTAAGTTTAGGGTAATTAAAGGAAGACCAGATTTTGATAAGGGCTGATGCTGTTGGATGACATATTCTGGAAAATGAGTGAAAGTCATAGGACATTTCCAGATGTTGTATGTTGGAAAGGGCTGAGGATGCTTTCCTCGGATCCTGAAACCAGGTTGCAATCATAGTTTTAAAAGACGTAGCATTCAAGGTAACAAAGGCCCTCGGGAGGCCTTAGCGTTAAGGCGCATCTGCAGGCACTGGCTTTTGTGAAGTGAAATGTGACCTTTAGATGCACAATAAATAATTTATAAATGGGATTCAAAGTATGATTATATTAATAAAAAAATTAAAGATTCTCAAATTTTCAAAGAAAATATAGAGGAATTATATAATCTTAAATTATAATTAGAAATTTCATGAATAAAAATGTCTTTAAACTAAGTTATAGCCTATAAGGCACGCCTCTTCAATAAGGCGCATGGCTTGGAAGGCAAGACGCTATAACTAGGGAATGACTGTGCCTTGAGCCTTAAGGTGCGCCTTGAACTATTATGGTTGCAATATTTCCAAGACCTTTAGTATTTACTAATATTGTTGATATTGTACAGCCTTTTTCCTTTATTGTCTTATCAGACAGAGTCCTATATATATATAAGTCCAATATGTAATGTGGGATATAGAGATCTCATTATTCTGAGGAAATAATAAATTAGAATTTTCTATTTTTCTCTTCACATAATGTAGCCAAGAGAGAAAACCTAATTTTTTCAAGGATCGTGTTTCATTCCGATCTCCTTCTCTGCCGCCGGATCTCCTCCTCACGCCGGATCTCCTTCTCACCGGCCGCAGCCACGGCCGGGCGCCCCGTCGCCGGCCGACTTCTCGGAAGCTCTTCTCTCCGGTCGAAAACCACATATTTCAAGCGCAGAGGTCGATTCCACACGGCACACCCCGCCGGAACGGGCTTCCCACCGCCACGCCACGCTGCGCGGTCTTCCAGCCGTCCACGCGCCGGTGCGCAGGAGGCGCTGCGGTGGGCGCTTATCCTTCTCCTGACGTTCCGCCCTACGCTGTGGTCGCCCCGGCCGCCGCCTCTTGCGTTCTTAAACCTCCGGTATCCATCCAGCACTCCTTCTCCGCCGGCTGTTCTTGCCGCCATCACTTCGCTGCCCTTTTGCCGCGCCGGTCGCTTCCGCTCTTCTTCGCCTACCATCTTCGCTTGGCTTCAGTTCATCTTCAGTCGTATTCTCTTCATCTTCAAGCTCCACAGCCGTGATTCGCCCTCTGCTGCAAGGCTCTTCAATCCAAACGTGGTTCAATCTCCGCCCCGCGGGATATGGCAACTGGTGCCCATTTTTACGTCCGTTATCTCCAGACCTCCTACTATCGTCAGAAAATTGATTGCAGCTGCACTATCTCTCCCTACGCCTTCGCGAACTCGGTTCACGGGATGTGGTTATGAGGATCATCTTATTACACCTGAGGATGATATACCGTGCGTTGACAAGGTGTAATCGAAGAAAATATGACAGACAACTATGTAATGTATTATGGCAACTTATTGATCCGTACTTTTTGCTTCATCTTCGGCTTATAAGACATGTCTCTAAGTTTCCTGGAATCGCAAAGTTCTATACATCGAATGATATCCGCCGTCTTTATAGCGCGTCACATCATATTATCCGCCAACAAGCATACGCGGGATCTATCTAATTATATCGCCGTGATTGCCCTCTTAAGGAGGAGTTCCTCGACATTGATGCTCTTACTAGTGACGCTGGGCTCAACAACGCAGTCGATGCTTTACATTCTTACTTATCGCCTCCGTCCGGACTCGAGACCCTCCGAGATCAGATTTCGCGCCCATCGCCCGGCCTCGATTATGTGTTTGTCAGCCTCAGATCTCCTCCACACGACTTTGCCATCCGATAGTCTTTAGATTCCTTCCTGTGTTAGTTTCTCATACTAACCCTCTGGGAGGACGAATGGGTGTACCTCGAGGTCGAGGACAACCCATTGCTCCTATCGCACAAGCTCGTCACACCCGTGATCGTTGTTATCGCCAGATGGATCGTCCTCCCCAAGACCGCACACGGGCCCACTCGATCGAATTTCACGCTCCTGCACTGAGCCCCGCACATCTTAGTATTCCTCCCACCGACAAGCAGTTTGATGCCCATCGTCGCTATCACGCAGCCTGCCGACTCGCTTGCCTCCGCCCGCACCTGCACGCCTCCGCCCGCCTCTTACCACCTCGACCCCTCGGATTCTAGACCTCCGGTGCTTCCGATCATTTCGTAATAAAGATCTTTCTTCTTAGCCACTACCCCTACTTTTGCTCCATCGTTACTCCTTAGCTAATGGTTCTCAAACTCGTGGCTAAAGGTATTACATACTGTCCCATCCTCTCCCTTCCCTACCTCTCACCTCTCGTCCTTATACTCCCCAGGTCCCCAATCTTATTTCATCACAAAGAAAATTCACTGCATTCCAACTGCTCCATTATTTTTCCGACAAATTGGGGGACCTTGCAGACCCGGGAGGCCTGGGAAGACTCACTGGCACGGACGTGAGCCTGGCCCCATCACCCGCCCGCACTCATCTCCCGCAGCCAAGGCTTTCCACCGATGCCCACCTCATCCAGCGCTGTCACACCCTAGTCTTGGGTTCCGTAAGATGGTCCCCCGTTTTCCACTTTGTCGCCACTACGTGTGAGTCCCGGCGCCTCGGGAAACATACTCGTGCCCTGCCCCCCAGCAGCCTTGCATAATTCGGCAATATCTCCTTTGACCTTGTCCACATCGATGCCTGGGTCCGGCTCTGGATCAAGGTCACTTAGGGCTTTCGTATTTTGTCACTTTCATTGATGACTATTCTATGCACGGTTATTTTTAATGAAAACCTGAGCTGGAGTTATTTTCTATTTCCCTAGCCTTTATGTTGAAATTCTTACTCCAGCTGTCATTTATTTCTATTCGTGTGTGTTACGTAGTGATAATGCCCGAGAATATTTTCAAGACCCTCATTTCATTTATGTCCCAACATGGGGATCCTTCACGGCCTCTCATATACCATACCCTCAACAAACGGGTAGCCGAACGTAAAATCGGCCATCTTATCGAGACACTCAGACTCCTTCTCCACCATCATGTTCCTTTTCGTTGGGAGACGCCTCGTCCTACAATGAGCTATTTGGATTAATCGTATGTCTCTTACCTGGTAGACATATGCTCAGATTCCTTATTCACTTTTCCAATTCAACCCTTTATTTCCTTCCTCCTCGTGTTTTTGGTCTGACTTGCTTTGTTCATATTCTCTACCCGTGACAAGACAAACTTTCACCAAGGCCAATTTAAATGCATCTTCCTGCTTAATTCGACTCGTAAGGGTTATCAAGCAAAGATCTCCCCAGACTCATCGATACTTTCTCCGTCGATGTCACCTTCTTCTAGATCCCTCTTCCTCCTCCGAGTCTCCGCTGCAGTCTTACCCTCTCCTATCACCTCCTCGCCTAAATTCTGATGGATCTATCTCTCGTCCCCTCCAGTCTATCATCGCTCGTCCCCGTGTCGTTGAAATCTTTCCTTCTCACTGAGGCCCCTGCTGGACTCACTTCCTCTCAAAAATTTCTCCTACCCCGGCTCATCGCACGATGACTTGCCCATCGCTTCTAAAGGTAATCATTCTTACTAGCAATCCTCATCCTATTTACAATTTTTTTTGAGTTACCATCGTGACATCTCCCACCCACTCGTTGTTTCTACTATTTCAATCGTTTTCTCTCCTATGAACACCCATGATAAGACTCTTCCATCCCACATGACAGCAAGAATTCAGATGAAATTTATCATTTCGCACTAAACCCACTAGATCAGTTGTTTTCGCTGGGCCAGGTGCTTCACTAATGTCATTGGCTACATAAGGTTGGTCCCTGATGGTCGTCGACGCCTTACGCTGCTGCTAAAAAGCGATGATACCTGTGCCTGACATGGCACACCCTCCCCAAGGCCAAGATTGTTTCTCTCGTCCTGCCGCTCTCTCCATGGTCGCTATGTGTTCCCGTCGCTTCGCCTGATATTAAAAATGCTTTCCTTCATGGTGATCTCGCCGAGAGCTATATGGAGCAACACCGCCTTTGTTGCCTGGGAGTCCGGCTTAGCGCGAGCACGCCGCTTATATACTTGGAAGCACTTCAGCA
Organism: Tetrastigma voinierianum; assembly: GCA_016808115.1. Classification (NCBI taxonomy): domain Eukaryota; kingdom Viridiplantae; phylum Streptophyta; class Magnoliopsida; order Vitales; family Vitaceae; genus Tetrastigma; species Tetrastigma voinierianum. The sequence goes on along the minus strand of JAEQBH010002583.1, from coordinate 149,026 downwards.
ATAGTTTGGCCGCTTTAGTTCTGCGAAATTAAGAATTTGGCATGCTTCGTTACAGCATGCCAAATTATCTCGCTTTTATCATCATAACTCTGGGCAAATGGTATTAACTGTTGTTTATGGGATGACATCGGTCATCACGCAAATTCTTCGATCAAGATGGTATTCAAACTAAAGCAACATCTTTCACCACTTTCAGACTAAAGACTTAGGGAAACTCAAGTACATTCTGGGAATTGAGATAGCCTCAATCCAGCCTGCAGTCCTCTCTGTCCAAGTATGCTTTAGACATCTTGGAAGAAACCCATATGTTAGATCCAGAAACCTGGGCTGACACCCATTGATCCTGGGTACTGTCGTTTGTACCAGATTAGGAGTCTTTCTGAGATCCCACGATATCGACCACCGGTGTAACCTAATTATCTCACCATTACTCTGGCCAGACATTTCCTTCCTATAAGTGTTGTTAGTCAATTCCACAACACCACGCTGATAACACCATCGTGGACAGTCAGAATCCATTCTTCGATATATTAAAAGTACACTGTGTCAAGGTGTGTTAAACAGAATAGGTCACACCTGTGTTATTGGTTCACACAGACGCAGACGGGGTCACACCCACGTAGATCGCTCCACTCCGGCACTCAGAAGCCATTGTTATAACCCATCCTCGGGAAGAGTAAGAAACAACATGTAAATAAGGTATCTAGCTACCGTTTAGTATCGAGCTATGGCCTTGGCAAATATGTGAATTATATGATTGAGACACCTTCCAGAGTCGAGATTTTGGGTTAAGAAACGATGAAGCTTCATTTAGATAACTGTGGTTCTTGTATTGTAATCAATCCAGCCTTCCATGCAAAGGACCAAACACATTGAAGTTTGGATCGCCACTTCATTAGAGAGAAGATCGCATCGATGTATAGCTACTAGTTTTGTCAATTCAAATGATCAACCAGCGCATTTTTACTAAACTTCCAGACGTAGAATTAAATATATTTGTAATAAGCTTGGTGCATATGACATATATGTCTAAATTATAGGAGAGTGTTAGATATTGTACGCTTCTTTCCTTTATTGTCTTATCGAGTCCCATATATATATAAGTCCAATATGTAATGTAGATATAGAGATTCATTATTCTGAGGAAATAATAAAATTAGGAATTCTCTATTTTTCTCTCTTCACAAATATTACTTAGTTCTCAAGTGCAATGTATTAATCAAGAAATATTCTTGGCTGTTCATATGAAATATTCCAGGTACCAGAGTTTGAAGAGGCTGCATTTAATGCACCTTTAAACAAAGTTGTGAGGTGTAAAACAAAATTTGGATGGCACTTATTGCAAGTTATATCTGAAAGGTATTAACATAAACCTATCTGAAGGTGAATAGCTCATTTGATAAAGTATTGAAATTGTTGATGTCATCTATTTGTATCTGCATGCATTTGGAATGTGTGCCTCTAGGGAAGAGTCAATTTCAAGACATTCAACCTGTGGAGCTTCACGCAAAAATGCAAGATCCCAATTTCTTTAAAGAGGCTCAGTTGATTGATGTTCGAGAACCTGATGAAGTGTGAGTTCTCATATTCCATTTTTCATTTTTCTACTTCTTTGAAACTAAATTAGACAATTGAAGGTTAAATATGTCTTCTCCAGATGATAAAGCATTAATCATTGAATCCTACTAATAAAAGCTTTAGTTTTTTTTTTTCTGTTTTTTAAGAACTTTTAATGTTCAAAATTTTGCATGGCGGCTTTTGGAAACAACTTATAGTGGTTTATCTTGAGGGACAACAATGATTACTTTATTATTGTTTTGTAATTTTTGTTTGGAAGTACTTATATTGAAGTACTTCTTCTATAAAATGAATTTTGGTTATCTGCTGAAGGATGGTGGAAGTACTTTTATGAAGAAGAAAAATTGGGTTGAGAAAGGAATTTGATGAGCAGAGAAGGATAAATTAGGTGAGAACAATAAGTAGAAAAGACAAAATTTTGAATATTTCTCAAAATTAATAGTAGTCCCTGTTGTTAAAATCAACTCTGTTTTATGAGCAATTGGAGGCACTAATCCTAATGGAGATATACTTTTAATCTTGGTTGGAATATTAAACTAAAGTGATAAAATAATTGGTGCTGAATTAAAAGCTAACTTTTGAAAGTATGGAAATCCTAATATTGAAGTTGAGTGCAAATGGAATCCTTATCATCCTCTATGTCTAAAATAAACTTGCAATGAGTGGTTTTGACTTCGATGAGTTACGGATATGATGCTGCTCAAGAAGATTAGGAATAAGTCATTGAAACTATTCACATGCAATACAAGTTGCATGGTAAGTTTGCTGAACCTGCCATTTGGCAAGGCACGTGAGTACCACAGGGAAGATCCAATCACTTCCTCATCTAGCATGTCCTTATTTCGCTTCATGTGAAATGAGTGAAGGATCAAATCTTTAGTTGTAATTGAACCATAGACACTATCTGATAAAATAGGATGGTCAAAATTGTATTGATAAAGAAACATGTCCTTCACATTGAAAATTGAATCAATATTCATATTATCATCAAAATCAAATAATTATGTATTAGGCCTATTTAAGTGAATTTACAAAAGGGTTTCAGAGCAAAACAACTTGTCTAAGCGAATGAGCCAGTATCTTTCAGCAGGAAAACATATCGTATATTCATAATTAAATTCTTGATCTTTAGGATGTACATTAACAAGTTTATGATTTTCATGGTTTGATGTAATTTAGTTGTGGTCCACTTTGAGGATCATGAATATAATCAATAAAATGGTTCAACAAGTACACAAAGTCTAGATTCATATAATGAAGGGATGAGATTAATAGGTTGACTAGAGATTGGACCATAAGAACTCAATACATATATATATATATATATATATATGTATTTAAATATGACCATCAATTTGAGGATGAGTTAAAATTATAGATTGGTGCCAAGTTCTAAAGCTGCTTTTGTCGTGCTTGATCGAAAAGCCTCAATAAGAGCAACATATTATTGAAGAATATAGAGAGCAAAATAACCACACACATAGGTATACAAGCTCCCTCATTCCACCAGTATCTCACATTCTTCCTCACATCTTCATCCAACACAGCCTTCATAAACCCATTCTTATTTCCTAACTTATGTCAGTCCCTGATCTTATCATGAACTGTGAATGAAGGATGTACTCCCATGAAGAACTGCCTTCTCTCGTTTGGGTCCTAAAAAGCCTAGAATGAGGGGCTTAGGTTTAATAATTTTGAGATAGCTGGTGTAGTTGGGAAAAATCTATATTGAACTTCTATTTCTTTTTGGTGTCTCAAAATGGCATACATAAAGGTCTTTGTCATGGCTAAACAGCAGGACAAGAGAGAAGAGAGTGCTTCTATCATCACATCATTAGTAAGAAAGGCGTTGAAGTTGAATGACTTTCCTTGAATTCTCACTTAGAGTCCCTTTTAAAATAGCGAGAGCAAAGCTTTAAGGGTGCATTCACCAAGCAACTTTGACATACCAAAAAATCTTGATAAAAAAATTTTGTCTTAGGTTGTACCTTATATGGGCTAGACTGTCACTACCAAAGTTAATCTCAAGATTGGGTGGATCCTTGTAACCTTGAATATTTATAAAGATATTTCTAATAACTTTTCTTATCCTATAAGAAAAATTTACTAACAAGAATTATGCAATGAAAAGATTGAAAATTGAAAAGATTGGAACAAAAGATTCAGCTGCTAGCTCAAAGGAGCGAACGGGATCGCAGAAAATTTCTTTTCAAGGTAAGATGGATATGTGGTATGGATAAAGAGCAAAGGTGCACGGATTAAAAAGCTTCTCCAAGATGGCTGGCGTTGTCGCAGTGGAGTCAAGGCTTGGCCAACGAAGGAACTCACTTTGAGGAAGGTTGTCAGTAATTTGGCGAGTCTTGTGGTGGTTGGCATACCAAGATATCGAGGCTAAGCAGTGGAAGTCTAGTTTATGGAAGGATATCAAAAGAATGGCCCGCTTTTCCGTAACTCGGTTCGCTGGGATGGTAGAAGAACTCAACTTTTGGAAGATGTCCGTGTGGAGAGGAGGCGTTAGTTAGTATCCTTCCTGCTTTTTTAATTTTAGCCCCCCGATCAAGGAGGCCAAGGTGTATGACATGTGATAGCAGAAGGGGAGTGGGCCTTGAGACGGACTCCCAACCTTCTTAAGAGCTCTCAACGATTGGGAGACATCTAGTGAGGATGACAAAATTTCAAGCAAACTCTTCATGATCAAATTCTCCGACCTACGTGCAAAGACATGTTTTGATCGAAGGAAGTTAAGGCAAAGAGTTTCTGCTAAGGTCATGTAAAAAGGGTATGACTGATATCCCCCGCTTAGTGACTTTCCAACGCTGATCTGAATCAGAGTGCCAAAATGGAATCTTTTTCGGGGTTTCATGTAAAAATACTCACTTGGATAACTAAATCGTAGAGGAATGGACTTTTACACGCATGTTTTTTTGTGCGAGGAGTGACGAGGAGACCATAGACCACTTACTGATCCATTGCAAAAGTGCAAAAATGTTGTGGGACTTGTTTATGTCAATGGTGGGGATTAGTTGGGTGTTCCCAAAGTCGGTCCTTCATACACTTTTAGCTTGGCAAGGTGTCGCAGTGGGAAAGAAGCGGAAAAATAGGACAAAGAACTCCCTCGTATGTCTGCTTTTGACTCATATTAGAAACAGATGGCGTTGAAAACGAGGTGTGTGGCTGTCACGCCAGAGGATTAAAAATTAACTTTATCTCATTTTATGGACTTAATATTAACCTCAGAGGCAACGCTTAATAAAATTCAACTTAGATTCCCCACTCCCCTGTCAGTAGGTTTTGTTTGCCTTGTTTTGGCTTTTCTCGGGTTGTCCACGCCCTGTACTTCTAGGAATTTTCCTTATAATACTAGATTTTTACTAATCAAAAAAAAAAAAAAAAATTATGTAGTTAACATAGAAAATAGTTCATACATTATATTTACAAAAAGGAACATAGGCTCATATTAGAAGTTTTGAGACATTTGCCAATAGTCTTCCAAAAATAACTAACAAATTTGATATTCCTATAAGATATTATGGAAGTGAGTAACACATGAAGCCTATTCCTTAAAGAATACCTAATGCTCATGTGTGAGATATCAGCTTGTTACAAGGGATAAAACAAAGACTATAAACCCATTCATGCAACACAAGCAGAATTCATGTCCTTTGAGCTGATTTTTGACCACTAAGAACAGAATCCAATACTACGGCTTCTATAGGGTGTGCTCAAGTAAAGGTAAACCAGTGTTTCTTTCTTTTCTTTGCCTTAGCTGGTTGATGAGTTTTTACACCATGACACAATTCCTTCCTAACATTCTTTTCCAAGGGATGCTAATAAACCCATCCTCATTAATGATTTTATCTCCAGTAAAGTAACTGGCCAGGCTGCCCATATGAGCCCCAAATCAAGAAATCTTGAATAAAAAAGAGGAATACAAAAATAAATGTGATCTCATTGATGCCCATCTTGAATTTCTTGATGAATGTCACCAAAATCAATCTAACTAAGAAACTCATTTTTCATTCTCACAAATCTAGCCACATGGATGCTTAGAGCCTATAAACTGGCCACTAGTTGACAAAGGGCGTTGACAACTTTATTTTTAGTTCTTACATGATGGTGAAGAACAAATGAGCATCCTTGAAGAAAGTCTATCCATCTAGCATGTTTGTACATTCTATTCTATGAGAAATTTTTGCCATATTTAATGGAATGTCAAGAATGAACTTGAATGACCATAAGGGAGTACATTGGAGGAAGGGCTATATATATATATTCCATTTTTTTTGTGAATTTTCTGCTCTACCGATGTTCTGTGCAGGGCTCAAGCATCATTGCCAGGTTTTCAGGTTCTTCCCCTCCGACAATTTGGGAACTGGGGACCAGAAATAACCACTAAATTTGATCCTGAGAAGGATACTTATCTTATGGTGAGCTCTCACTTCACTTATTTGTTTGTTTTTTTATTTTCTGGGCCAATCGGCGGAAAAGGTTTTGCTTCCTAATGAAGTGAAAGACATGATATTGGGTGATCAATAAAACATTTTGTTTATGTTGGAAGACAACATGAATATATTTTTGTATAAGAATGTGAATATATTGTTTTCTTCATTCTCGAGCCTACAGCATTTTCATCCACACATTTTGTGCAGCAACTTTTAAAGGTGGTCTTTCCATTAGTCTTGATAAGGCATAAGAACTTAGAAGACCTCTCTTCATCTCACAAGGCATGACAGCACACCACATCAAACACACTCAACAGCTCACTAATGCAACTGCTTTCTCATGCCTCATCCGTGAAGTGGTCTTCTAAGCATCTAAGTTCATGCATCCTTGACAATAATTTTATTTTATTTTTTATGTTGAGTCTACCATTGTCCCCACTTTTCTTGTGGTATGTGAAAGTATAAGATCTTTTTAAGTGGTAAACTGGACTTCTCAATTTGGGCTTCCTAGATGGTCATCCTCAGTTTTTCTACTTAGGTGCTGAGTTTCAGACACACCTCTATGTCTCTTGAATGGTTTTTTCAAAAGAGGGTCACTTCTATGGTATACTTTCTTTTATAAAGTGCTTTGTCTATTTAAAGATCCTGTCTTTGGTGGTGACGATACTAAACTGTTAGATGCCAATGATGGGCCAGGGAAGAGGAGGAAAAAATTGGAACACTTGTTCTCAGCACTAAGGTTTCATTAAGATAATTTAGAATCATCTTTTAAGACACGGTTAGGCATATAAAGTAAACACCAGTAATTGGATTGGTTATCTAGATCTTCTTGGTTAAGACAAGTTGTTAGAAATGACGCTGCACCAAAGTTCAAATCTCACAAAGAATAAGGCATTCAGCAAAAAATTCCAGAACAGAGCAGGCAAACAATGAAAGGAAAAAGGCGAAGGAAATCTTTGATTAAGCAGAAAATCCTTTTGTTATCCAATGGTAAATCTATTGTTAGCAATCAAAGAAGAAAGAAAACAATAATCTGTGCCAGGAGCACAACCTAGGGACATTTCCCCTTTTCTTCCACAATTTTGTTCATGCCTATTCCACCCCCTCCTGCTCCTTTTTGTCCCAGCCAAAAGCATTGCTTCCAGCTCCAGCTAAAGTCATCCTCTGCCCTTTCCTACCTGCATTCTTTCTCTAGGAACACCTGCCACGTGGGCATATCCTGCTTGGGCTCAATATTGATATTCCTTTCCTGCCTCCTTCTCTATCACAAGTAGTTTGCACTTCTGGTGTAAGGTCTGCATTAATAATGGTATATATATATATATGTGACTAAAGCCTAGTAAGTAAAAGGAAGTTATTTGACAGGTTATTTCTTTTCATTTTTGCTTGGAGGTGGTGTTAATATTCCAACTCCTTCAAAAGTAGTTTTTCTTGTAAGATAGAAAGGGGGTAAAGTTCAAACCATGGACAATTCTTTTCCAGGATTAGAGTTTATGTATCTATTGACACTAACTGAAATTTTTTTTTCTTTTGACATTGTCACCAATGATATATGATAATGTCTATATTAAGCTTTAACTCATCTAGTAATTAGGTTTGGGAGATGATAATAACTGGAAGTTGTGTTTTATATTGAAATTCATTGAAAGAAAAATCATTGTCTGACTTTTAAGATGTATATGAATCAGATTTGTAAGTGGATGGGAGAAAAGACGAGGGTGCTTGATACCTTAATTTTCAGGAAGTTCCTAATCTTTCCTTCTGTTATGAAGTCAGCATCTTGCGTCTCACATATCAGGAACTCCTTGGTTTTTCCTTTTTCTCATGAAGTCAGGCACATTGTACCCATGTCAGATGCCAAATCTTGTCTTATCATCCATATCCATATCCATTAAATTTTATTTTCTTTTATCTATTGTCAATGATTCTATTTTCTCACTCCTTGTTACATGGCTTGTGGTTTAACTGTGATTTGATAATCTTTTATTATTATTATTATTTTAAATTGGACTTGAAATGCGGTTTTGGTTAGGCATGTTCATTACATACCCCCATCTATTGTGTTTCCTTTATATTTCATGTACAAAGAAAGTCCTAATCTATTGTTTGCTAACACTTCTCTATTTCATCCAGTGTCACCATGGCATGCGCTCATTACAGGTTGCCAAGTGGTTGCAGACACAGGTAAAATCCTTTTTCTTTTTTTTAGTACAAACTACTACATGGGGGGAACTCTCCCCCCACATTCATTCTGTCATTTTATTACATTTTTCAATTCTAAAATGCATACTTGAAAACAAGTAATCAGTGAGCCCGACATTTTCCTGCATGGGTTTCGAGTCAAAAGTGATAAAAAGAGATGATGATGGGGTCTCTCCTTTAGCTGACCTGATTTTCACATAACAGTTTTAATCGAGTATTCTAAATGTGTCTGAGGAATTCATGCCTATGCTACTGCTGGATCCTTCAATCCCTACTCTACTAAAATATGAAGTGAAAGCATAACCTTGGTGTAGTTTCCAACACACCCCTTAGGCTCATCGAGTTTACCCGGCGCGGGCCAACATGAGGGTCTCCACAGATTAGTCGAAAGGCTAAAAACTGCCCTGGCACCACGGTGATAAAAATAAAAATGAGCTGCCTCACTTTCGCCTCCTTTTTATCTTGTATGTGGCCAACTGAAGCTTGAAAGTTCCCATAATATTTTCTCTGCCTCCTGGGTGTGGTTGAGTCTTGATAGATGGAATATTTCCGTTTTTGTTACTGAGTAATGATCTATTTCCTGCAGAAAAAAAATGTGGAAGTTTCCTTGATTTTTCCCATGGTAACAGATAGAGTAGCAGTGACAATATAAATTGCTGGTAATTAAATTAATTATAAGCAAGGATGAAAATATTGGTTTTGATGGATATATTTCTATATTTTAGATTTTACTTGATATATATGAGATATATTTTATTATAATTATTCAAAATTTAAATATATATTCAATTTATATATTAAAATTAGTTTTTAAAGGTTTGTGAAACAATGTAATATTAATTAGATTTAAAAACATTAAAATTCATTTTTTTATGATTTGTACAAATATTTGGTTAAACATTTATAATGACTAATTTTTTTATATTTTTATTTATATTTAGAATAGTCTAAAAATGCTATAATAACAAATATTTCATTTAATAACATTTTGAAAAATTGTTTGTATTTAAAGATTTGCATAATTGTTTTTATTAATGTAAAATTTTTTCAATCTAAAATTTAATAATAATTATTAAAAATTAATAATATTAATTAATAAGAAGACCCTTTATTTTCTTTCCTATCGCTTTTTCCTTCTGCTCTATGTGATAATTAATGATAGTAATTATTATGAATGCGTATGATAATTCTAACTGCCTGATCTATTTTTTGTAAATAATTAACGATAAGAATTATTAAGAAATGTATAATGATTTCAACCAATCATTATTCTTATTTTTTCAAATAACAATGATAGTAATTACGAATATATACGATAAGGTATTAATTATTAAGCAAAGAATTTATTTTTTTCTCCTACCAACGAGACACTCAACTCAAATATTGTATTTTTTTTTGAAAATTTTCAATAAATATCGATAAAAAATCGGAAATGATCGGTGAGAAAATTGCCTGTATATCGACGATATTTATGATTTTTTACCGATATTTCCATTTAATCGATTATCACATCAGACATCGTGCATTGATTGAAACCCATACACCCATATACTGTCAATATATCATGATATTTTAAAACGCGACATAAGCATGAAATAGTGGCAAGATTTTCATTTAACAATCAAGTACTATATCAATCATTAGCGGTAAAACTTGAATCTCAACATCACCCATTTATTAGATAAGATCAGAGCAAGTACTTACTGATTTCGCCTCAAAGATCTCCACTTCATGCCCAAACCATCAAACCAAGGTTTAAGATCCTCCACACTAGAACACCTGGGAACTGTGCCCTAAGTCCACCAGGGGCTATTCGAACACATAAAAAGGCCGCATGCTCTAGTCGGCTACCATCTTTGGGCATGATGGTCAACTGTTATTTCATCGATTCCTGCAAATCCCGAGAACATATCCTCCCCACAAAAACCTGTATAACGCCTGCATGATCATCCTGATTTGAAAGACTCGACAATTTGGTTATCTAAAAGGAAAAACGGTTGACGCGTAAGTGAAACGCCTGCCTCCCTTCCATTTCGAAAACCAATCACCCACTTTCCATAAAAAGTGGACCATCATCATTTTTCATAAATAAGGGAGGTAATGCTAACAAAGAGGTATGTGAAAATATATGCTCAAGAAGACCGACATTTCGACGCTCTCGATCTCTAACTAACTTGGCATCTGAGAGATGGCCTATGACACCACCACATACTTGTTTGTTTTATGTTCTGGCACAAAGTTCATGCTCCACGATCCCGAGATCTCCAGAACTGAGACCTCACACTGCGCCGTCTATGGGAATGACAAAGGCAAAAAGCCCATCAAAGAACATGCAGGCTTTGTCGACTATTGCGATCCTCACACCTCGAAGAACCTGTGAGTCCCCGCCTCATTCATCCAAAGCCATCTGGACGGCTTGCTAAGTGACCAAAGAATCCAGCTAAACCAATCCCCTTTAGTTATCAGCTTCCTTCATAGCGTTGGCTGTGACATGGAGACAAAGTAGGAAGAGCGCAGCGCACAGATAAATTGACCAGCAGAGTCGCGGTCGACCATCTCACATAAAGAAGAAACTGACCATTACTTCGCCTGCCTCCGAAGAAGATCGGGGTTGAAAAATGCATGAGGGAGCAAACACCCGCATCCCAGTTAAACAAAATAAAGGTATATGCCTATCCGGGGGACCAAACGACAATGACACAAAAGAGTGCACCCATGAGTTATTCGGCCAGAGCCTCCTTCCCCGATTTGCCACCCTAAAGAACAAAGTGGAGGCTGACCACAGAGGTCGCCACGCCGCTCCACGATCCGTCGAGGGCATACCTCACCAGGTGCGATGAGACCCAACAAAGAGAGGCTAATAAATGGGGCAAGCCCCCGAAATATGCACCACGTGGTGCGAGCATCGCCACTTCCGCTCAGAAATTCTACCGAGCCGCACTAGCCCCGTACATGCATGCACCCACCCACCACTGCTGATATCCAAGACATGCTATCCTCTGTCGGGCTAGAAGAACATCTTAAGCCACGAGCCGCTATAGCTTATTACACGCCATTTTCCATACGATCGCCTCCTCCGACCGTATGACCACATGCTGCACCTCAATCAGCGCGAGCGATACCCAATGCGGTGAGACGATCGCCTATTGTGCAAAGTGTTTCACCACCTTAGCAAGTCCACTGCTTATTCCACAAACCCGCTGAGACCCTCAACCTCTCGCTCATCGAAGTTACGGGCGATTTCGCTTTCCTCAGCACCGCGTTCGCTCCGACGGTAAGGAAACATTGGGCTTCACAAACCATCTTCAAGCAGTGAAGATGAGTCCATCCACATTTCACCCGTGAGATTTGGGGGTCATCCAACAAATCGATTCATATAGTATGGATTCTGGCCCGTAATGCAGAGCCCCTCTCAAAGATTCATCAACGTACTTCATCGTAATTAACATCATGGACGCAATACGCGTAGATATGACCGGGGGCATCGAGGATTAATAAAAAACTCTGGAGATAACGGCTTGGACGTGTCCGGCATCCCATCCGAACCCTGGGTTGGCTTCCATTGAACAAAGGTGCAAAGCACAAAGAACCATACCCATAGTTATAGATCACGCCAAAACCCTCCCTCCTAAGCCTCCTCGTGGCCTCATTCTCTTTAAGGGCCTCTGCCTGGATAGTAGACATTTCATCCTTACAAGTCCCGATTTCTAAAAGTAGAGAGACTCGTTCGTCGATCAGACGGCTAACCTCGTCATCCGCCTAGCCTCCTCTGCAACAGACAAGGCATTTTGTACCCTAGCCAACTCGGACTCCACCTTTGCCTTGGCACTCCCTGCCGCATCGGCATCCATGCAGGCCATCAAGGCATCATGAAGAGTAGCATCTCTCTCGGCTTCAACTTGGGCCATCCTTTCAACGCTTCCTTTGGCCTCATTCTCCCAGCGCCGGGAGCTTGACTCCACTTCAGCTAAGGAAGTGCTCACACTGCATCGAACGACCGACAGCAGAGAGCCGCAACCTCTTCGCAGATCCCCTCACGAGTCTGAAACTCGTGCCAGAGGTCATGTTCCGATGGCCGTAACGCCACCCTCGTGAAATAACGCACAGGAATAAAGCCATAATTCGGTAATGATATTAGAGAAGTGCATAACAGTTGCGAACATACCATCTCCTCGCCGACCGGACGGTCATGGGTTGGCGTATCGCGATGCCATCTTCGATCGCTGTTTGAGATCTTCCTAACAAGTGTGCAGGATCAAACCACATATTTTCCGCCCTTCTTCCCTGGCCACACCTCTATCGCAAGATCGGAAGCGTTGTCGGGTATAGTTGAACCAAATGGGCTGCCTGGGATTCGCCGATCAGGAATGGCCCCCGTGGTTTGATAATTTCCTAGGCCCTTCCGGCCCAGACTATACCTCCATGTAGCTTGGCCTCATGGCGAATATAAGAATATAAAGACCAAATGGCTAGCAACGACTCATCGCATCTCTAATAGCTTCAGACGACATGGTCTTTGGTCGGCCTGGCAAGGCCCGCTCCGAGGAAACATCACCCCTCCCGAACTTCCTCATGAGTTAGAGGAACCTCTCCTAAATCATCCAAGTGAGTAGTCTCCATATCCGATTGGTCGTGAAAGCCCATCTCAGGTGAGTCCATAACTAATATCGCCTTGAAATAGTCATATCAAATTTGGTTTGAGCAAACATGATTAAACTTTTCAATAGCATATGCTGTACCTTAGTTAATTTATTTTTTGGGGATCACATTTTCTTAATCTAAGTCAAATGGGATTTAAATAAATATAATTAAAATTAGATAAAATAAACATAGTTATTAACTAAATTAATCCAAAAAAAATCCCAAAAATATGTTTTTTTTTATGAAGGGAAACTACAAAGATTTAAGTTTAGAAAAACGATTGGATAAAGATTGCAGTAATCTGTAAAGCTATTATAAGTAACATCTTTAGGAAAGTTTGATAGCCAATTTTTTGAATCTAAAATACAAATACCTTTCTTTGCTAAATAATCCACAGTTCTATTCGCCTCTTTATAAACATTGGATAATTTAGATCCTAGGATAATTTCCAAATATCTTTCATTAATGCCCCTAATAGAGTAAGGGGCACTAATCTTTTTATTAAAACCGTCTATTACTATTTTTGAGTCACTTTCCATATCTAAACTTATAAAAATATGTATTTATTAAACTATTTATCAATGTTAGTACAAATTAATATCTCAATCCAAAAATTAGGAAAAAAAAACATGGGGCTAGCCCCCAAGCCTCTCGCCTCAAGCTTGTTATAGATGCGGTATCAAAAGCCCCAGGCCAGCCTTATAGTTATGGGCACTTATTACTATAACGTCGTAATGTAAAGTGAATAAATATTAAAAAAAAAAAAGAAAAAAAAAAAGAAAAAACATGAGATTGACATATATAAAAAAAAAACATGGGGGCTCATACATCAAATCGTATCAAACTTTCCTATCTTTGTTAGCTAGCATAAATGTGAGGCCTCTGTCGCTTGGGTTGGCTATGTTTGAATTTTTGCCTAATAATAATGTATGGACATAAACTGCCTAGCAGGAAAAATGTCACCTCCAAAATTTTGGGGCCTTGCAATTCTATCCAACATATTAAACATGTTTTTCTTTTTTCATAAATACTAAAGCTATATGTTTAGATTCAGAGCCACAAAAAATTTGAAATAGAATATAAAATTTTTTATTAATTTTTTAAGTATATATATTTTTAAATTTCTTTCATGTAACAAAATTATCATGATTAAATCACCAAAAGAGAGGATACATGGAGTTAGATTATGGTTCTGTTGATGTTAATTAAATAAAAGCATATGTATTTTAAAATTTTTATTTAGATAAAAATTAAAAGATTAATTTATTTTTAGAAAAAACAAACAACTAAATACTTAATTTTATTAATCATTATCAAGAATAAAAATTCTATTTAACGTTGTTAAGTAAAAAAAAAACAAACAAATTTTAGATTTACCATGTTTTAACATTTTTGAATTATAGTAGAATAATTTTACTAACTTGGAAGGGTTTTCCACTTTCACTAGTAAAACAAAACTTGGGCCTTTACTAAAGATCGTAATACTTCTTCTAATGAAATACTTATAAGTTAAAATTTTTTTTTTAAAAAAAAATATATATATATATTTAAAAAATTGGTAGATTTTATTTTCATAGGAACAGTATCGTAATATGTACAATGCTCAAATATAGATGTGATGTGTGAATCATGCGATGTCGGTCGGTAAATTAACTTTTTTCTTTCCTGTTTCCTCAACACACACAATCACGTGATTCATGACTTTTTTATTAAATTAAAAAAGCAGGGGAATTATGCTTTAGGGCACTGGAGAGAAAGTTATTAAAAAAGGAATACCCAAAAGGTTTGATTTTGATTTGAGAAAAATATTCGTTTTTGGGTAACTGAAACAGTGAATCCTTAACTATGATTTTTAATTTTAATTTTCTATTTTTAAGTATAATTTTTTTTTATTCAAAAGAAAAACTCTTAATTTTAATTATTATCTTTATTAATATTTAATATAAAAATATATTTATTTATAATAACTAATCATTTATTAAATAAATAAATATCTCACAATTTTAAGATAATCTTTTATAAATTTGATTTTCTTTAAAAAATAGCTCTTATCCACGGATTTTTACCAAAATTCTGTACTAACTAAAATTTCTATATTCATAAAATTTTCATATTTTTGAATCTATTTTTATTTTTTAAGAATATCAAACATATATTTTTAAAAAATAAAAATAAAAACACTATTCACACTAGTTAAAATGACCTAAAATAATCTACACATCAATATTTAAAAGTACAATTATAAAGGTTAATATCTAGTTTTTTGAAAGGAAAATGTTAATATCTAGTTAAAATTAATTTTTATTTTTTACATAAAAATAATATGAAAAACAATTAATATAAAACTTATTTCATTAAAAAAAAAATAGGAATGATAATTTTTAAGAGTATTCAATTTAAAAATATTTGAAGATATGTAAGAGTTCTAAATTAAAAATATTTATATTATTATTTTTAAAATAATAATAAAAATATTATTTTTATAATTACACTTTTAAATATTGATATCATTATTATATATTATGATACTTTTTAGAAATTAACATTATTACATATAGATAACATAAAGTTACCATTTACTATTCATGTAATTTTTAACTAGTGTGAATAATAATTTTTATTTATATTTTTAAAAATTTATGTTTAATATTCTATAAAAATTTCACAAAGATAAAAATATATTTAGATTCAAAATATAAAAATTAGATGAATATAAAAATTTTAGTTAATACAAATTTTGGATAAAAATCAATGATAAGAGCTATTTAAAAGAAAATCAAATTTATATCATAATATTTTTTAAAATGAATTATTATAAATAAATATATTTTCATATTAAAATTAATAAATATATTAATTAAATATGATACTAAAATTATATTTAATAAAAATTAAGAATTTTTTTTTATTTTTTGAAAGAAAAAATTAAGAGTTAAAAAAGGAAAATAAAAATTTTTAGAAATGGCTGGGGTGGGGTTGTTGTGAGGCATGTCATGTGGCAGGGCGTGGGCGGGAACGAGTTAGGTGCGTTGCTAGGCGGGGGTAGTTGTGCATGGCGAGGAGTTAGCAGAATTCATCGGTGGAAGTGGCCCCAAAGGATGTGATGGTTGTCCCTAATTAATTATTTACTATTTTAGTTATTCAAAAACGAATATTTTTCTCCAAAATATACCAATATCAAAAGTCAAGCTTTTTGGGTATCTGTTTTTTAATAACTTTCCTCAAAATACCCTAAAACATAATTTACCCAAAAAATAAAAAATAAAATAAAATACAATTGTGTCTTCGATAGAATTTAGAACAATAAACAAGGGCCTTTCACACCAATGATAATAACAATGATACCATTTGCTTCATCAAGTTAATGATTCTATTACCGACTACAGTAGCTTGTTTGTATGTATTAATGCTTGATACAAAAGCTAAATGATACATTTAATCGCGCAAACCGACCACAGCGACATTAAAACGATTTATTGTTGAGTATTTTATTTTTTTTGTTAATAATCTAGATTTATAAGATTTAAGCTTATTGAAATAAGGTATACTACTTATTGAAGAATTAAAAAACATAATTTACAAAAAAGATTAGTCATTTTAAAAATCTTAAAATACAAAATTTGAGTTGCTAATTTGTACAAATATTAACCTTATGCAAATAGATAAATATTACTATTATATTTATCAATGGGGGTTGTGAGCAAATTTTTTTATTTATGTACCAACGATAAATATCTCTATATTTACTATATCAATTTCTTTCATAGAAATTAAATATTAATTATTGAAGAAATTATTGGCAACTTCGAGATAAGCTTGTCTTTTCAATTCTACATATATAATCCTTTATTTGAAATCGTTGGTTTAGTAGGATTTTTGAAACTAATGGATTGTACGCAATCTACTATTCCGTACTCCTCTCTTTATCAAATAATAATATTAGAGGTTTTGATTGTTCAATCATTTAATTTTAGCACAACACGTTTCCACATAAGGGGCCAAGGTATTATTACTTTATTGGGCTTTAGGATCCATTTCTGTTCATACAAACCTAGTCGGCTCATTTCTTTCTATGGATTGATGTCATGCCTTAAACGTGGAAGGCAAATATGCATGCCCTGCTAGCTATATAAAAGACGTATGGCTAACCAAAGGGCAGGGGCATGTGGAGAAGAAGAAGAAGAAGAAGAAGATTAAGCAATATTATGGATAGCATCACCAACTCAAGTTCGACCCTGTTTTCTTCGGTTCTCTTCCTTTCCCCTGTTATTCCTACAGCCACTGATAATGTTTTATCTCATCTCAAGTTCCTCTTCCTTTTCTTCATCACATCCATCCTTCATCTTCACTACTACCATCTTCAACGGTCAATGCTGCTTCCTCCAGGCCCAGCTCCATGGCCGCTACTCCGAAATCTACCTCATTTACTCCACAACAGGCCTGCTTTCCGGTGGATACATGGGTTTATGAAAGAAATGAACACTGAAATTGCATGTATTCAATTGGGGAATGTTCATGTCATCCTCGTCACTTCCCCGGAGATTAGCAGAGAATTTTTGAAGAATATGATGGCACTTGCATCCAGGCCCATTACACGCTACTCGAGTATTCAAGTGGCGGCTTAATGACGGGCGGTGGTGCTACTGGGAGACTAGTGGAGAAGATGAGAAGATTTCTCGCTTCCAACGTCCTTAATTCATCCACATTCAGATGGATGCATGACAAGAGACTTGAAGAAGCCGACAATCTTGTTGGCTACGTTTATAACCAATCTAACATTTCTTCTACTACCAATAACTGTCTTGGCTCACTCGTGAACGTCAGATATGCAGCCCGTCATTACAGCGGAAACGCCATCAGAAAGATGATCTTCAACACCAGATACTTTGGCGAAGGAAGGAGAGATGGAGGCCCTGGAGTTGAAGAGGAACAAGAAGTTGAATCGTTGTTTACAGTGCTTTCTCATCTATATGCCTTCTCTTTATCTGATTACTTCCCATGGCTGAGAGTGCTGGACTTAGATTGCCATGAGAAGATTGTGAGTGAGGCTATGAACACCATCAACAAGTACCATGATCCGATCGTAGACCAAAGAGTAGAACAATGGAGGATTAATGGCGAAAGAAAGAGGTTGGAGGACCTGCTGACGTTTCATTTTCAGTTAAGGACACAAATGGGGAGCCTCTTCTGTCAGTGGCTGAGATTAAAGCCCAATGCACAGTAAGTTTAACTATTTAATTAATTTTGTGCTGAGATTTCGATCAACTAATTAATTTCCATGCACAATGAACTTGCAGGAGTTGATGCTTGCAGCAGTGGATAATCCATCAAATGCAGTAGAGTGGGCTCTGGCAGAAATGATAAATCAACCAGCGGTTATGAGAAAAGCAGTGGAAGAAATAGATAGAGTTGTCGGAAAGGAGAGACTTGTTCAGGAATCCGACTTTCAGCGGCTAAACTACGTGAAGGCCTGCATAAAGGAATCTTTCCGGCTACACCCGATTGCAGCATTTAATCTTCCCCATGTATGCGATGCCGATACCACTGTTGCTGGCTACTTCATCCCCAAAGGGAGTCATGTCCTTCTCAGCCGACTGGGGCTCGGCCGGAACCCTAGAATATGGGAAGAACCACTAGTTTTCAAACCGAGCGCCACCTGAGTGATGATGGTAGAGTAGTACTGGATTTGAAGGAGCAAAAGACCTTCGCCTGATATCGTTCAGTGCAGGGAGGCGTGGGTGCGTAGGGGCTGCATACGGGTCAGCAATGACAGAGATGCTGTTAGGAAGGCTTCTTCAAGGCTTCACATGGAGTCTACCACCAGGCCAAAAGGAGATTGATCTCTCAGAGTCCAAAAATGATCTGTTTCTTGCAAGACCTCTGCAAGCCCTAGCACAACCACGGCTGCACTCATCATTATACCGACTTCATTAGAGCTTGATTTATAGGGTTCAGCCTAAAAAAGCTCGTGGGCATATGCGAATAAGCTTTTTACAACTCAACCTTAGTTTATATTAAATGAATATGTGACCTTATGCTCTAGCTAGAAGGCGATAATAAATGAATAACGATCCATGTTTTCCGTCCATGTGTCTTTTGTTAGGTATATATATATAAGCATGATTGTCCCTATTGTAGCATGCATGTCGGACTAATAAAATTAGTATCTCATTTATTATTTATTCTTATGTAACTTGGGTCTTTGTACCCATGGTTCAAAGTCCCGATATCGATCGGTCATCGACTCCAAGGGTTCAAAGACATATAGGTCATCGACTCGAAGGGTTCAAAGACATATCGGTCTTGGTGTCGGCTTGGTATCAACCGATACATAAATTAAAATAAATAAAGATTTAAAAATTATATAAATTATTAAAAATACTTGTATTATAAAATTAATTAATTTTATTTAATAAGAGCAAGATATAACACAAATTATAATTATTATAATATAATACAATAATAATATTTGTAAAGTATAAATTATTTTAGTATTTTTTTGAAAGGAAATATTTAGTATTTGATATTAAATATGATAGTTTATGTTAAGTGTTATTAATTTAAAATCATTAATCTTTATCTTCAAATTCATCTTTAAATTAAATTAAACAATAATTTTTTATTACTAAAGATAAATTTTCACCAAACTTCTTTTTTTTTTTCTCCTTGACAAGCAAACTTTCTCTCCCTTGCTCTCACTACCCTTTCGTTCTTGGAGTTGTTTCCCCCCCCCACTACTCTCCCTTCGATCTGGAGTTGTTTCTACGGCTCTCCCCTCCCCTTACATCCCCACAAGCTTTGCACACTCAAGACCGATCTAAACTCAACATCCTTTATCCTCACAACAGACCCTTTCGGCTTCTATCACCGGCCTCCCAGATCATCTCAATAGAATTGCCGTTTTGACTCACCATCACGAGATTCATAACACTGGCTAAGGTTAGAAAACCGGTTGATCTTGGTAAGACAGTGAAACAAGTGTTGATTTTTGGTACTTTTGAAGAGGAATCTCAAATTTCTCTTAAAAAATGATTTTTTTTTGTTTTGTGATGGGTAGAAACGGATTGAGAGTGTACGGAATCGGCCTGTTTTTCCTCTAAGAAGATTGAGTTGATCAAGTTAACTCGGAATCTCGGCTGAATAATCCGAGTTTGACCGGTTATTACCAAATTTGTGATTGTATCGTATCTGGTATCGGATTTGGTGCGATCACCTTCGAGACGATTACGACTCGATTGAGTCGTACCGAACTTAGCCGATACGACTCGATCGGGTTTTTGAACCCTGCTTATACCAGCACAATTGCCTTTTTACCTACATTAGTGCACCAGTTCATGCATTACACTCGCTAATCACTGGCCCTTCACAATTGTGCCGGTCAAACTATTCATTCGTACGTAGGTAAAGGGAACCTCAGCCATTCACTATTCATGCATGTCTTATTCCAACCAAGCTTACGAGAAAGTATATATACATAGTGATTGCAAAAGTCAAACTGAAAACAGAGAAAAAAGTGAAACCAATTTATGAATAAAGAAAATAGGGTTTTTGAAAAAAAAAAACATAATAAACAGGAATTCAAGGAGGAAAAATTAATGAGTGAAAAGTATTAATTAGAGGCTTTCAACAGGCCGGGTTAGGCCACCTTGCCTGAAGTAATGAGGCATGTAGCCCAACTCACAGGCATTGTATTAGGTAGCCTGTGACGAGTAGGCCTGGCGAGCCTAAGCATTAAAATCAATATTTTATTTATTTTTATTTTAACCCCTCCCATCTAGATTAAAATTTAATGTATCAAATAAGTTATACCTTTATTGGACTTTTTTTTTGAGAACTAAATACTTTGTTACAATATAGTAAATTGTTCTTATTGGGACTTGAACCTAAGATCCCTACCCTCTTTGTATGTCCTACATTTTTAAACTTTGAGTACTCTACCAATTAAGATAGGCAAGTGGACTTTTATTTGACTTATATAATAAACCTTTAACAAAATATATATCATAAATAAAGTTATATTATTGGAAAAGCTCAAGCTTTCCAATTTTTTTTTATTTATCTCTAATTGCATAAAGAATTGTCTCTATCTCTTCTAGTTAAAAACTAATCAATTTATACTATTAAAGGATGCCACATGGCCTCCTATAATTGGTTCTTGATCCACCATGGTGATGGACGCTGTGGGTGGAAATGCGTGCAGAGAGTTCATAGCTCCACGTTGGCCACCCACGTCCTATTTGACTAAGTTCAAGGTTTTCCCCGCAATGAGACTCGCTCATCACATCTCTATTTGACTAGGTCGAGCTGGTTGGTTTTTAGTCCTTGGGCTTGATGCATGACATGCCCGAGGCGATGTGAGGAGTATGGTGGACTAAATGCCCTTGTGAAGGTGCCCGATGTATGAGTGATTAGGGTTATGCTCGATGCCTAGGGCTTGGACTCCTTGGACGTTCGGGCTTCTCACACGCCAAGCATGTGGGATTAGACTTATCCCATTCCACTAGCTCCCCTAGCTAAAAACTAATAAATTTATACTACTAAAGGATGCCACATGGCCTCCAATAATTGGTTCCTGATCCATCATGGTGATGGATGTCGTGGGGGTGGAATGCGTGGCAGAGGAGTTCATGGCAGTCCACGTGTCACCCCACGTCCCTATTTAACTGTTCGGGCGTTTCACAATGACTCGATCATCAAGGTTTGACTAGGTCGAGCCGATTGGTTTTCAATGGGTCATGACGATGACATGCCCGAGGCTTATGTGATGGAAGTATAATTAAATTCTCGCGAAGCGTGCCTGATGCATGAGTGATTAGGTTGGGCCTAATGCTCAGGGCTTGGACCTGGATGTTTAGGCTTACACACAAACATGGGATTAAACTATCCCATTCCATCAGTCTCTAGCGTCACGTGCCAATGGTATTGAAGTGGCGCTATGTGGTCTCGATTTTTGAGCCGTGGGTAATGATTGCACTGCGATCCCATGCATTTGGTATGTACAGGTGGTAACAACTGGTTGGTCTTGAAGATCGTGCATCGTCAGGTACGATTTGGAGCATTTAATGACACTTTGAATGTCTCGCCAACAATGATGGGATTTTTAAATTCTCCCAAATTTTCCTTTTGAGGTTTCTTGATTGCTGCTTCAAAGTTTTTCCACATTATCCCTTTGCTATCTTTGCTTTTGAATTCTTCTATAAACCATCACAATCGATGATTTCTTCGGTGCCTGTTAGAGTTCCTGCTACCTTGCTGTTTGTGATTTGTACGATATTACGATGAAGGTACACTATGATTTTTAAGGTTTTTCTCTTCCATTCTTTATGTTTTTTGCTACAATCATCGTCTTCTAGGTTTGGTCTACTGGTTTTCTTCTAGTCATCTTCTACTTTTTGTGTTTTTGCCTTTGGGAGGGGGTTTTGTCCGTCTTGAGCCATAATCCAGATTTATCGTTACCTCCTATTCTTTTTGCTCATCTTTTCTTAAGACGCTTTTTTTTTTCTTATGGGTCGTCGCTTCCTTTGTGGCTAGATGAGTGACCCTGGCGACTAAGCTTTGTCCCGCATGAACGATGATGACACTTAGAGGCCAATCGAAGGTGACACGGGGGTTAATCCCAGCCGGCCTTGTGGTCGTGCTAGACAAGATTCGTCCTTGTCAGGCTCAAAGGACTCTCAAATCTGCGCTAACACCGATAGGGTTATAATATAGCTATAGCTTGTTGAGAAGGCTCTGGCCGACGCATTTTGGAAGAAATATTCTTTCCCTCCCAACGTTTGAGTGTTTTTTCAGTAGTTGGGGCCTTAGTTAGTGGATTGCACAGAGGACCGAGGTGGGACGAACTTTATTTACTGACCTATGGTTCATATTAGTGAAGGGCTAAGGTTCCCTTTACCTACACTAGTGCACTAGTTCTTCCATTACACTCGCCTCCATCTTGTTCACACTCATGTGAACATTATTCGAGTTCTTCTGGGAGTGTGTGTTGAATCGTTGGTACGACATACGCCTAGGATAGGAGGAGGTTTTTTATGCATACATCATAAAGAGACACAACTTGGGGAAGTACTACTTCGTGGTTGATGCTAAGCCGCTTCAACTGCTTATCAACTTGCCTAACACCAACAAAAATAAGTCGTAAGGAAATGTTCTGCTATTCGGTGCCTGAGGTTGTGCTAGAGACCCGATGCTTCGAGAGTTCGGGCAAAACTTAGACCCTAAGTCAGGTCGGGTGTTGGGGTACTGAAGTTTGTTTTTTGTTTGTTTGTTTATTCTTACCCTATGCTTTCCTTACACTTATATCGCCTGACATGGCTGTTTTACTCTTGCAGACAATCGAGGTTGTGGGAAGTTGGTAGACGATCTCTCCTCTACTCGGTTCGACCTCTTGGTGCGGGTTCTGAGTTGCTTGGCTTCGAAGAGGGACTTCAAGTCTCTACTAACGCCCGAGAACATCTGAGAGTTCATCGATAATCCTGAAGAGTTCATTCCTCAGGACATTTTAAGGCTAAACTTCTTAAGGTCTACAAACGCCTGGGCGAGAGAACAAGTACAAAGCAGTTGAATTGAACGGATCAAGGAAGGAGCATCTAAGGAGATGGCCAAGGAAGACTTGGGAAATAGGTTCCCTCTCATTCCCTTGACTAACCCAACGCTGCCTCCAGGTTTCAAGTAGCCAAGGGATGCAGAGCATGACTTCGTATCTCAGCTTCGGAAGAGGGTGGGGGAATTAGCCCCTAGTGGCTGCACAGATGCCCTGAGGACGAGTGAGGGGGCTAGGCTATTCTTGTTGAGGCTTGTGGACCTCAAGCTCAACCCATGGGTAGAGTACTCCCCTGGGCGAGGAGACTAGCCTTAACAGAGGGAGGCTGCATGAACTAAGGGGAAGGGGAAGGCTGTTACGTTAATAGAGTCCCCCTTAGATAAGCCTGGGTCATCGCCATCTCTCGAGGCCCTCTTATTAGAGGTCTTTGACGAGGGGGCATTCTCTTCCTTTGGGGACTTGTTCAGTTGGGATGCAGTGAAGGAGGCGCGAGACCTAACGAAGGATGCTACCCCCTTCAAAGTAGCTGCCGCCATAAGTGATTGCCTATTTTCTTGTTTTTGTAAATTATTACTGGTTGTGTAAACATTTTTTTTTCTGATGCTTACTGACTTGTGTAATTCTTTTGATCAGATGAACGTTTTCGGAGTTTACATGACGAGCTATTGCGTCAGTTGATAGCATCAATCTAGTCGCCTCTTTGTCCTATGAAAAAGTGCTCGAACGCTATACAACTAGGTCTAAGTAGAGGCTTGGGTACCCGATTTGGAAAAGGAGTCGGAGAAGGCCAACTTAGAATGGTCGACGCTTGTTAAAGAAAGCGTCACCTGGGCTGTTGATGCTAAGAAAATGAAGAAGCTGGAGGCTGACATAGCTGAGATGGAAAAGGCTATGTACTAACTTCAGAGTATCCACCAGGGAGAGCTGGAAAGGAAAGATGCCTTATGTGAGGCTGAGAAGGAAAAGATCGCCAAGGTGTTGCAAGAAACCTACAATGCTATGTTGCCTAGAAGGGATGCATAGAAGTTCGAGGTGGGGTACTGACAGGGTTATTTGGAGGCCATAGGGGATGCAAAGGAGCGCCTAGAAGGCTCGAGTGAAGCAACAATGCACGACGTCCCTGCAAAGGAAGTGCTTGAGCTAAGTTGCATTGAGGAGGCATGGGCACAACAGGCACCCAAAGGGGAAGGAGGCTTGGGTGCAGTTCCAGAGGTAGTTGTTCTCCCGGACCCTCTGGTAGGCTCAGTTATTGACGTTCCTCAACAGTGCCTCCCTCTTAAAATGTTATGCGCTTATTCTCGATGGGTTGTGGCTTGGTGGATGTCATTTTTGAATGAAATTGAAATTTTCAATGTTGAGTAGATCTTCTTGCTTGCTATTTCTTTCAACTACTTTGTGTTTAAATTGCTAAGGGTGAGTTACTCGAAACCTTAGGGTTGTGGGTATTTGTGGAGGTGTAAGTTACCCAAGACCTTGGGCCATCGATGATCATTTTTCCAAGGCCAAGGGCTTCTTGGAAGGCTAATTTGCTCGAGGCCTTGGGCCGTTGAGGGTTAGCTACCTTAAGCTAGGGGCTACTTTAGAGGCTAAGTTACCCAAGGCCTTGAGCCATCAAGGGCTACCCGTCACCAGCAGCTGCTCCTGAGCTGGTTTCCCAGATCTCTGTCACTGAGGGCACGCCTGAAAAAGAGTGCATCTTTCTACTACCATCTCCTTCCCGGAAAGATTTATCCACGAATCTTAACCATAATGTTGTTGATGGCATGAAAATAAATACACATCCTCCACGAACCATCATTTTTGAATACAAGTAGTACATGTACAACACATGGACTAATAAATTCCCCCACTTGGCATTGAAGCTTCATTTTCTGTTAAACCATTTTTGACTTCATCATCGTGAATAAATCTCAAACTATTAAAATAAAGAAGAAAAGACTAGGCAAAGAAGAATCAAGATCGTATGTTCGGCAAGTATCTCTTTGTACAAAAGTACAAACATAAGCTTCTGTTAGAAAAGCACTCGATCTCACTCTTTGCAGTTTTCTTTCTTTTGTTTCCTCATTTTCATTGTTTACTTCCCGATCTTTTTGTCATTTCTCCTTGTCTTCAATACTTTAGATATTTTTTTCTTTCACTCTCTTTTCTTTTCTCACTCTATTTCCTTCTCTCAATTTCTTTTTACCCTTGTTTTGCTTCCTCTTTTTTTTTTCTTTTTTTTTTTCTTTCTCAATCTTTTTTGAATCACACTCTTGTTTTACAATCTTTTTTGAATCACAATCTTGTTTTAACCTCACTTGATCTTCATTCACATGTGTTGGTGTAAATGGTACAACAGTTACAAGCTTCTTGTCCTTCATGAAATTGAAATGGTTTTTGAAACCATCATGGTTGGCTCTCCTATCAAATTGCCAAGGCCTACCCAATAAGATGTGAGAAGCATACCTAGGGACAATATCACAAAGAACCTCATCATGATACTTCCCAATTGAAAATGACACAAGCACTTGCTTTTGCACCTCACTTCCCCACTATCATTCAACCACTGCAACTTATATGGTATAGGGTATTTAAGTGTTGGTAATTGTAGCTTCTCAACTAACAAAGCACTAGCAACATTAGTACAACTCCCACTATCAATAATCAAACTACAAACCTTATTATTAACATGGAAGTGAGTATGGAAAATATTTTCACGTTGTTGCTCAATGTCATCCTCCTTCACTTGGGCACTCAAAACACGCCTTGTCACCAGCGCCTCTCATTCCACTGGAAACTCCAAATCAACATCACTTGTATCATCAAGTGGTGGCATCGGCTCGTCCCCCTCTTAATTGTCAGTCATGATTTCTCCTCTATGCATCACCATGGTTCTCTTGTTTGGGCAATGGGTAGAAATATGACCTATGCCATGACATTTAAAACATTTAATATCTCGATTACGATGTTGGGTCTCGGGTCTACCTTCATTAACTATAACAACATCCTCTTTCTTCTTTGTTGTTTCAGCCTTGGGTTCGAAAGTGCTCACATCATCCTTTCTCTAATTTGACTTCCATGAAAATGAACTTTGCCCAAAGTTGGTATTTAATCGGCTGCCCTTCCTTCCCAATTGACTTTCCACCTTGATCGCCATGTGCAACAAGTCCTCCATCTCTACATAATGCTACAACTCTACAATGTTGGCGATGTCAGGATTTAAGCCATTCAGATTTCTCGCCATGGTGCTTGCACGATCCTTCTCAACATTTGCCCGGATCATTGCAATCTCCATCTCCTTGTAGTAGTCATCTACACTCTTTGATCCTTGAATGAGACCCTATAATTAATTATGCAAATCACGATAATAATGGTTAGGGATAAATCTTTTCCTCATCATAACCTTTATTTCATTCCATGTCATGATGGGGTGTTCTTGGTTTCGCCTTTGAATCGTCACAAGCTGGTCCCACCATATAATGGCATAATCAGTGAACTCAATCGCTGCTAGTTTAACTTTCTTTTCTTTGGAATAATGATGGTAATCAAACGCCATCTCTACCTTCTTTTCCCATTTCAAATAAGCCTTTGGATCATTCCTCCCTTGGAAAGATGGAATTTTCATCTTGATGTTTCCAAGATGTCGATCAACTTCTTCGCACTTTATTGGATCCTGTTGTATTCCTCGACCCTGCCTTCTCATTTGTGGTGCAAATCTTCCAACTTCCTCAATTGGATCTTCTTCTCTATCTCCAAGTTCATCCTCAAGCTCTTCATGATTCAAGGTTACCGAAACACACCTCTCTTGTCTTTAAGTTTGAGGAAGTTCTCATCTTAGCACCTCTTCATTTTGTTCAATCCGATCTCTCATGTCATTCATTTGAACCTCCAATCTTGAAAAGTGTTATTGCATGGCCTGTAATATGAATGATTGGTCTTTCCTAACCCCCCTATTTTTCAGGATCATTACTTGAAGACATGATCAAATTAAATGAAAGAATTACAAAAAGAAACCTCACAAAACATTCCTTCACGTGTTTCACTCACATTTTTTTTCACTTAATATTTGGATTTTTTGATAATGAAAATCACTCTTGCTTTTTTCCACTCTTAAACCTCACTTTTTTTTTTTGTTCTTATTTGAACTAACAAAGCTATATCAAAATATTATGAAGGGAACAAAAACCTGAAAAAGGAAGAATACACTATCTTGTTCTTTCTTTTTGTTTTTTGATAATTTTTTTTATGTTTTTTTGTATTTGTTTTACACTCAATGAAATGTCAAATAAAAAGAATTAAGATAGATATTGAATCGATGTTTGAAAGCCGAAGCTCTGATACCAAAATGATGCGAACCTTGCTGCTTGTTGATTCGAGATCCACCAATTGTTGCAGATTACTCCAAGGATCTTCAAACACGATTTAGGAACAAAGGATCTTAACTATATCAATCAAGAGCCGTAAACAACAGGTCACAAGGGGTTTTGTCCTCAAGCTATATGGAACCAAATCCATAAGAACAAAGGAAAGTAACCCCGCCCTTGATTACAAAAAAGAACTGGCGCATGCTTCAACACTGGTGCGAATTAACTGATATAGCCGAAAGTTCCTATGTGTTAACTATAAAGTGAAGAAAACCTCACAAAAGAATTTTTATTCATCAATTGTTTCTTAAAGACTACAATGAGAAGGGTATATATAGACCCCATACTTTCTAAAATCAAATAAAGCAACTCCTACTTTGACTTGGAAAACAATACTTTCTAATTTAAATAAAACAACTTCTGAAAGCAAATCTTTCTAAAAGAAATAGCAACATGAAGATAATTTATTATTTTCCTTATTAGACACCTACCCTTTATGTTTTGACCATAATAAACTAATTGGACAACAAATGACTTACACAAGAATTGGCAAGTTTGGTCATACAACTTGCAATGCTGAAACTTTCCAAAATAGGTCTTTGATTGTGCATTAATTATGGAAACAATATAGAGCACGAGTTTTCTAGATTTTATAGTCCTTTTAATTGCCGAAATAATGTGGATTATTTCCATCAATAGCCATGATAATATTTATGGACTTTTGAATTTCCTTGTTGGCTCCAATTCCTTCAAAGACTTGATTTGACTTGGGCTCTTCTTTAAAAGATGGGTTGACCCAAATAAACTCCTTCACAAGCCCATTGAAAACTCTTGAAGCTTTTTCCCCTTGAAGCTGTTTCCCCTTGCTCTTGTGATTGGCCTAATCAGCATTTGAAGCAGATCCTTTGTGCTTTATCAAATGGTCCCACGATATTGATCCCCCACATATAGAAAGATCATGAGCTTGATACCGGGTGGAGTTCAGTAGCTGGGGCGCGAATAACATTACCGAATTTCTAACATATATCGCAACTCCTAACGAACTGTTCAGATTCTTTTTTCATTGTTGGCCAGTAGAAGCCATGTGTCATAATTTTGTGACATAATGACTGCCTACCGATGTGAGTATCACAAATGCCTCCATGTATTTTCTTGATGATGTGCTTGGCTTCCTTCAATGGCACACACCTTTGGTAGGGCCCGACAATGACATGTTATAGAGTATCATTTATTATGGCATACTTGGTTGCTTGACCTTTAGTTTTGGTGGAGACTTTCCTATCTTCCGATAGGACCCTGTTTTTCAAGTATGAAGCTGTTAGAGTTATCCATGAATCGTCAATTCAGGTCTTGACGACAAGGGTTGCTTCCTCAGAAATTGAAGAGTGTGCCAAGACATTTAAATCCAACATGGCAGGGGTACGGAGCACTAGACGCTAAATTTTCTAAGGCCATTATGTTTTTCGATCATGGGACTTGGGCGACTTCAAATTTTATGAGTTGAGCCATAAGCGGCTATGTGAGAGTTAGATACTGAGCCATTCTCTTGTTCCTCGCCTAGTACTCTCCGATCTCGCACGCCAACAATCGCGGAATCACAATCAAGCTCTAAGCACGAATCGGTGGCGTTTTGCGGCTACCCGAACGCTGTTGACAACCCAGACTCAACCTTGTTATTTGAGATTGGAACTAAGATATTAATTACTTGAGCAACCAACAAGCCCTCTAGAAACTGCAACACCATGCCAACTCGCTTCTAACGCTCGAAGACCCACGCTTGAGTATCTAAAGAGGTTCCTGGCATGGCAGAATCTAGTTAAGTTTGATAACTCAATAGTGAAATCTATGAGCACTTGATCTTTGATGGTGGACCTCGGGCGATACATGATGTCGAACTCACTCATCTTAACTGCCCACTTCAAGAGACTTCTTGATGCATCAAGCTTGTAGAGTATGACCCTAATTGGGTAGCTGGATAGAACGACTATTGTGTGGGCTTGAAAGTAAGGATGCAATTTTTTTAGAAACTACTCTTAGGGCCAAAGAAATTTGCTCGAAGTCTATGTAGCGGGTCTCGACATCTATCAACATCTTGCTCACAAAGTACATTGGCCTTTGTCTTCCTTCGCTATATGTTTTAACTAAGGCAACACTCACCACCACCACCAAGTTGCAAATGTAAATGAGCATTCCTTCAACAAAGCTGACAAGACTAGGAGAAGGTAAGGTATCTTTGATGGTCAGCTCATTTTAAGATTTTCAGATCCCATTCGCGATGAGGTGCCTTTCTCATGGCCTTGGAAAAAGGGTCTCGAGGTGGTCCCAATACCTTAAGATGAATCACCAATGCCGCTAGCTTTCACGTGGCTTGTATATGTTTCTCGTTATGTGGAGTCAGATCTAGAATGGCTTGGGCTCGCCAGTGCCATTTGATTATGCGCTTACTCATAAGAAAGCTAAGGAAATTCCGGGATTCAACCCTGAAAGCTCATTTATTAAGATTTAGTTTTTGATGGTCCAACCTCATTAATTGAAAAGCTTCTCATAGGTGAGCTAGATGGTCGTCATGTCATCTATATACACTTCCATCATTTTCCCCAACAAAGGTTTGAACATCCTGAACATCATGTGTTGGTAAGTTACTCTTGCATTTTTAAGGTGAATGGCATTACGTTGTAATAGTACATACCTGTCGGCATTATGAAGGCCGTATTTTCCGAATTAGAAGGGAACATGGGGATCTGATTTTAACCTGAGTAGGCATCCACAAAGGATAGATGATCCTGTCCTACGATGGCTTCTATTATTTGATCAATCCGAGGAAGGGGGAATGTGTCTTTAGGACATGCGTCATTGAGGTCGGAGTAATCAACGCAAACCCGACACTTTCCATTCTTTTTGGGGGCAACAACAAAATTGGCTAGCCATTCGGGATATTGAATTTCTCATATGAACCCTACTGCTAAGAGCCTGTTTACTTTCTCTTTAATTACTTCCCGACGTTGGGGGTGGAAGCGCCTTAGCTTCTGTCGTATAGGCTTTCGCCATGCAGGAAGATTGAGTTGATGATGTGCCATAGTTGGGGAAATGCTGAGCATATCATTGTGTGACCAGGTGAACACATCAGAATGCTCCTGCAAGAGTGATAAGAAGACGTTAACTTTTTCCTTGGAAAGGGAGGTCTCAAGACAAACCTGTTTAGGTCGGTTAGACCCGAACATAGGGTAAGCTTTTAGAGGCTCCGATATTTTGGAGTTGTCATGTTCGTTGTTAAGTTGTTGGAAACGACACCAAAAACTTGTTAGTCCTCAACAACGATGCCAAAAACTTGTTAGATTGTCGGCTTACGCCAAAACTTGTGATGTTTGCAATATGTAACTATAAAAATTGAAACAATCTAAACCTGCAAGTGCACTAGCCTCAAGTAATAAAATGTTTTTCTATTATGAACCAATATCGTTCCCACGAGGATTTTAGGTTTTTTGGGGGATTGAGTACCCCGACTATTCTCTTAATCCACTATTTGAGTGTCCAATTAAGTTAAGGTGAAATTATCAAACTAACTAAGAGAAAAAATTAACAAAAACAAAGAATGTTTAATGAAAACTGGATGCAAGTGCTTAAAACACAGGAAAAGAAACTTATAGAGGAACTAGGGTTGGTTATTGTCATTGATGTTTAACGACTCATCTACATAAGGCATGGGTTGGTTGATTTATAACTTGAATTGGTCCTAGGAATTGGTACAAGGATCCAACCTTTGTGTTCCCCCTTGTATTTTCTTGTACTATTGACCTAATCACAGTTATGTCCTTCTAGGTTGATAGGACGATACTTTTCAACAAAAATTTTCCTAGAGAGATCTATTGGTCACGTTTAAGTACATGCAATAGAACAACATAGACTAAGCTCAGATTGGTCACAATTACATACATGCAATCTTCACTTAATGTATTTGGTGTCCCCTCCTAGTGAAATCCACTTAGTACTAGACATTTCTAATTCCATAAGCCTTTTTAACTAGGTTAATTCGAATCTCGATTAATTTATTCACATCTTAAGAGAATTAGAACCAGATTTTAGGGCGTAATCCAAGCCTAACCAAGGATACCCTAGTAAAAGGATCGAAGATCCGATTCTCAGCATGCATCAATTAGCCAAAATCATAGTATTACAAAGATCTAACACTAAACATAACAGATCAAGCATAAATAATCCAACTAAACTAAAGGTTAGACGAATCTAACATCAAATATGATAACCAACCCTATAGAGTGATTAGCCTAACATCTCAGCTATCAAAACCCACAAATTCGTATTGATAACAAACATGAAAATTGTAGAAATTGAAGAAGGAGAAGAGATAGAAATACAAAATAGAGTTTAAGATGAAACTGACTTCAATCCTAAGCTTCAAGTTGAAATTCCCACTCTATACAATTGTTTTCCTCTGTAATCTTCAATTACAATCCAAAGTCTTCACAAAATAGCTCTTAATCTAAGAAAATATGGAATCTAAACTAAAAATGGAACAAAACTTCAAGGAAAGGAGAAACCCTAGAAATGAGAGCCTCCCTACCTAAAAGTTTGAACCCTAATCATTAGAACGATTATAGTATTTATAGGCCTTGGAAAATGGGCCAATGATGGGCTAAAAATGGAAATGTTCTACTCTAACCCACCGTTCTTCGCCATGGCGAACACACGTGTCATCTTCTCCTTGTTTCATCCCTTCGCCGCAGTGAACAATAGCTTCACCATGGAGAACCTCTTCGCCGCGGAAAACAACATCTTCGCCATGGCGAACCAGAGAGTGGTCTTTCAATCATCTTTCTCTTCGTCGTGGCAAACAGTAGCCTTCGCCGTGGCGAACCAGTAACTTCTATCTTTTCTTAGCTTGGGCTTTGGCCGTGGCGAAGCGGTCTTTCGTAGTGGCGAGTATCTTCTCTGCGACGAACCAACTGTTGTAGATTAATAACTTCATCTTAAGTTGATTTCTTCCATCACTTTTGCTTAGCTTTCCTTCTAAACGTGCAAAACATAAGCAAATGGGGGATTAGAGCTTTCCTAAGTGATAATGGTGTGAATCTAGAATTTAAGTTGCATATAACTCATGAAAGTCATACTAAAAATGCTAGCAAGATTCACACATATCAAACACCCCCAAACTTAACATTTTGTTTGTCCTCAAGCAAAGACAAAAGCACATTCTCCAATTTATTGAAAACTAAGGATAAAAACAGTGAATTTGAAAAGATATACGTTTTGTGATTGTTTTGCCTCAGGGATTATGCTTTCCAACAACACAAAGAATATTACAAGATAGAGTTCTACAAAAATAACAGGGTGACCACAAGATATATGCACCTAGACTAAGGTCCTAGCTTGAGTGTGTGAAGTCCTACCCTCATTCAACCAATTGCAATTTAGATGGGATTAGGGGAATTTGCATGAAGTGGGTGATCTCTCACTCTTATGGAAATTCCATGAATGAAGAGTGTGCATAGGCTTGCTTGGCATATCATTCTCCACTAATGTAGGCAATTCACATCTCTAAGATCAAATAGGTCTTCACAAGCTTGTAATGTATGGCTTGGATGGAGGGGTAGTTAAATATGTCATTTAGGCTCAAATTTACCCAAAACACACAAGCACACACTCCTCTTATCAAAGTGCTTTCATCCTCTAATTTTTTACTATGTTTACAATTGAGTCTTTCAAACTCATCCCAACTAGCATCATTGTGCTGTTTGTATTGCTTTACCCCCACAACTTATTTGCTTCTATCTTTCTTCAAGATCACTAAGAAACATCTATTTTTTGAACAACAAAATAGGGAGTGGTGCAATATCCAACCCCCTTAAGCTTTCTACTCACCCCATGTAATGAGTTTTAGGTTAGCAACTCCTTGACTAGTTGGTCTTGGGGTACTAGGTGTTAAAACACCCCTACGGACTTAATGACTCAAGGTGAGAAGGCTTTGAGGTTGAACTCTCCCTCTTGAGTTATTTAGCTTTTTTCTCTTCTTTTTTCTTTTTCGATTCCCAAACTCCATTTTTCTTTGTTAGCACCATCACTTTATCCAAAATTCCTTTTTTCACACCTCATATTTTCTTATGATAGTGCTTCAAAACCAACATGTTAAGGGTTAACTAGGATCCTTGATTAAAGGGTAATTAACAGAAGGGGTCATAAAGTAAGATACTTGGTTCTCAAGATTGAAAATGGCAATAAAGGCACAAATTAGGTGACTATGGATTGATGCAATTCAAGGTGGGCTAGAAAGGCTTAACAAATTCCAAGGATGGCTTATATCATTTCCAGAAGATGTGATGCCTATATTTTTGCCTCAAATGATAATTGAACAAATTCTAGAGTCTTAGGAGATCTAAATATTATGGTATTCACCTAATTCTTCTTTGAACCAAGCATGATTGGCCAACAAGGGTACATTGTAAATTGTGCTCAATTTGGTATGGACTTATAGCTATGTGCACAATTACATGGTCAACCCATTAGGTTTTAAGCTCAACTATTTCTAATATTATTCATGTTCACAAAAAACAGAATCAGATATCATCATGAGCATCCCTTGTATCTCAACAACAAACTCACAAAACAAAATCTTTTTGAATCTTCTTAAAAAAATTTCAAAAATTTTATGCACACAAGCATTTGAATGGCACAACAAATGGTAGCACAATAAACCACATTATTCAAGCACATATAAAGATATGCAACAAAGATAATAAATATATCGGTAAGAAAGCATACCATAAGTGGGTCAAACGAATCAATAGTGCATAACACTAACTATAAATTTAAGCAAAACAAACACCAAAGCAACTAAAAACAACCTAAAACAAACCAAATCAATATCTAAGAGATATCCAAAAGAAGACATAAATTGTTCGAGGTGCAAACACAACACCAATAAAGCAAGTAAATGAAACATTTTAAAATACCCCTAAACTTAAAACAAGTACTGTCCTTAATGCACAATAAAACAATTGAGGATAGAGAAACTCCCCTTAAGCATATGGTAGCTCATCATCATCATCATTAGCGAGGTCATCAAGCAGTTTCGATGTAGCTGGTGGCCATGGTG
Organism: Tetrastigma voinierianum; assembly: GCA_016808115.1. Taxonomy (NCBI): domain Eukaryota; kingdom Viridiplantae; phylum Streptophyta; class Magnoliopsida; order Vitales; family Vitaceae; genus Tetrastigma; species Tetrastigma voinierianum. The sequence goes on along the minus strand of JAEQBH010002583.1, from coordinate 114,169 downwards.
GAAACTCGAACGGCAGAAGATGCGGAGGAGGCACGAATGAGGTAGATGTTATACTATGGTAATATGCCATGAGGCTCGCTAGGTAAGCAGTATTCTACTCTAGTCGGTTCACCTACATCTATTGCCTTTGTGCTAATGCCTCATGCCGAACTTTGAGTCTAGCATTATCCACATGTAACGTGTAGGTAGTTGCTCTTCCAATAGCTCGTGAATTCCTTCCATGTAGAGGAGGCCAATCCGAAATAAGATTTTGGAGTCTAGGATCCACGGGTCCCTATGGTATATCAACTTCCGTTTCTTCATCTTCAGATTATTCTTCTGCTTCTCCTTCTTCAGCTTCTTCTTCTTCAGCTTCTTTTTTCCTCCATTTTCATCAATATTTTCATCCATATCTTAGGAGGAGGAACAGTTCTTCTTCTTTGGCAGTGGCAATGGAAGCTTATGTGGTGACTTCTTCTTAGAATTGAACATTGAAACTCCAGCCAACTTAAATAAGAATGTAATCAATGAGGGGTGAATGAGCACTCCCGTACACCGACCTTGTGTAGACTTAATAATTGCACTCTCGATGACAAAACTCACATCGCTGGATATTTTGCAAAATAGCATGCAGGAGGATCGCCTTGTCCCTCTTGATTGTTGATAAATGAAAGCTTGGCTTCAAGCGCTAGCAGAGAAAATAAAACTAGGACTTTGGGATTGGCTTCAGCCCGACCGTCGGAAAAGTTGTGACTTTAAGGGTTGAGGGGTTTATCTTCCATTGGCTTTTCCATTTTGTAAGGGCTATGATCAACATATCATAGTCAAGTTTCTCAAATAAGGCCTTATAGGCTTCACCATCATCATATCTTAGGTTATACGCCTTGTTTATCGTTGTAGAGTCAAACTTTACCTATTTTCCACGCACATAAACTGCAGACCCATCAGGGTGATGAAGATTGGAGTGAAATTCTCTAACGATTGGGGCTATCCATTATGGGGGGTGATCACATAGCTTTGCCCACCCTTTCTTCTGTATCATGAATGTGAAATACATGTTGGAGTTGGGGAAGCCACGCTTCGGTACAAATGTGTGATTGTAGAGCGAATTGTGATACAACTACTAAGCCTTGTGCATGATGAATTTTTCCGGATCTTTCGGAGGAGGTGGAGGTTGGCGAGAGCTCGACTCGATCTTTCTCTTCTTTAGGATGATCTTCTTGGGAGCCATGAGAGATCTCCAGGGATTGCTTTCTTGAGGGGGTCTATTTTGGAGAATTGGTTTGAGAGAGATATGTTAGAGGTGTGGAAGTATGAAGGGGGGTTCTTTTTTTTTAAAAGTGCAAAAGTTAGGCCTTCTTTGCGGTGAATAGTGGTTTGTCGGGGTGAAGGGTTTGAGATTGAACAGGCACGGGGGCTTCGCGGTGGCGAAGGGATGATTCACTTTAGCAAACCTGAGAGGTTGCAAAAAGGACTAGTTCGCCGCTTCAAAGGGGTGATTCGCCATGGCGAACCCGAATGGTTTTCATCTCATTGTGTATTTCCCAGATTCCTTTCAAACACAATTCTTTGCTTCCCAACAATTTTTTTTTACACACTTTTCATCAACGCGCATTCAGATCGATGCTATTTTCATCTTCAAACTACTCATTTTTCATTCAATGCTCATTCATCTCCTAAAACTCGGTTCTATTCAGTTCAAAAACCTATGTGATTGTCTTTTGGATATCTAAGGAACCTAAAACACTTAAAATCACTCATAAAACAAACCAATAATTCTGAAAATAAAAATGAACAAAAAAGAAATGAAATAAAATAAAAATAAATGGAAAAAGGGATTCTCATAAAACTTAGGTTGCCTCCTAAGAAGCGTTAAGTTTAATGTCGATGGCTCGACCAAGTCGCATCCCAATGGTGCAACTACTCATAGTGACGAAAAATTCATAAATCCATGCTCTTATTCACTCAATTACATCATATCAACTTTACAATTGGCTTTGCCTCGTCTTTCATGAGAGTCTCATTTATGCACATGGAAGGGCTTTTTCCCTTAATGTCATCAATACACCATGCACAATCTCCACTATTTTTCTTCCATACAAGAAAGGGCTCTTTCTGCATCTCATCATTTAGAACAATTTAGATTGGCACTGGCTTAGTACTATTATCACCCACAAATGCGTAGCGAAGACGTGCATGAAGCTCTTTCAACACTAGTCCATTTGGAGGTATCGACTCTTCCTCAACAATTACAGCTTCTTCACTTTTCTCAAGAGTTACAATAGTTTCCACTATAGTTGGATTAGAGGTTACTCGTTCATTTTCCAATTCTTTTGTAGAGTATGAGCGAAGAAGACATTCCTCAAGCGGAGTTCTATCCATATACTCATGCATCATCTCCCCCCTTGAAGGTATTAATGAATCAATTCTCATACATGTGGTTTTATGATCACTCGCTGATTTCAAATTCTGGTACAAATTGAACTTCACATGATCATTGCCCACTCTTAGTGATAATTCTCCATTTTCCATATTTATTAAAGCTTTTCTAGTTGCTAAGAATGGCCTACCCAAGATCAAAGGTGCCTTTTTGTCCTCCTCCATGTCTAGGACAATAAAAATCAACTGGGAAAATGAATTTATCTTCTTTGAAAAGCACATCTTGAATGATTCTTTGTGGGTAAGTAAAAAAACGATCAACCATTTGAAGAGACAGAGCAGTAGGAGTAGGTTCTCCCAAATTCAGCTTCTTTACCACAGACAACGACATAAGATTTATATTGGCCCCCAAGTCGAACAACACTTTCTTAAAAGTATGTTCACCAATGACACATGGAATGGTGAAACTACTACAATCTCTTAGCTTCTCTGGAAGTTTTCTCTGAATAATAGTACTGTAGTTCTCGGATAAACTAACTGCCCAACTGAACCAAGCTTTCTCTTCTTGCTCATAATCTCTTTAATAAATTTTACATAGTTCGGCATTTGAGCTAAGGCATCAGCAGATGGTATGTTAATTTCTAGCTTCTTGAATACATTAAAAAATTTAGCGAATTGCTCATCCATCTTTGCTTTCTGAAACCTTAGAGGGAAAGGCAGCGCGAGTATAATAGATGACTGGGTTGGGAGAAATGACTTTTCCCGGAACAATCTCTTCTTACTCTTGATTCTTTTGAGTATTATCCACCTTTCTCTCTTCTTGATTCATTTATGCACTAGCTGGCTCTTTTTCTTTTTCAATATCCTTTATCTCAATTTCTATTTCAGCTTGTCTCTTCACTTCTTTGGAGTCACCCATTTATCTTTCGCTTCTCAGAGTAACATCCATACACTATTTGGGATTAGTCTCTGTGTCATTAGGGAAAGGCTTTGAAAAACTTTGTTTTAGAGATTGGGCTATTTGCCTCATTTGAGTGTCTAAATTCTTCATAGTCACATTAAAGCTCGTATGATTTGTCTCCAAATTTCTCAAAGAGGCGCCCCTAGTGGAATGAATGTTCTCCATATTCTTTATCACAATGGTCATGTTAATTTGACTATTTTCCAACCGAGTGACTCTGGTGTCATTGCTCCTCTTCATGTCATTTATTGCCAGTAGAAGCTCATTAAAACCAGGTTACCTTGTATTCCCTTGATAATTGGAGCTCAAAGCTCCTTGATTTTGCAAACTGGGAGGTGCCATAGTGGTACTCAATTGGTGGGGCTCATAGGGAATTATGGCTTGATTCCCATATGAAAAGTTTTCATGGTTCCTCAATCCCGGGTAGTAGTGTGAAGGTAAGTTGTTGTTTGGCCGGAATGTATAGCCTCAATTGTTCACATAGTTTGATTCTTTCACTTGGAATGGGGGATTGGCCATCATTGCCCCTTGTGCTTGCATATACGCAATTTCACCCATTGTTGGCTCCCTTAGAGTTTGTTGATTCAGCTTTGTCATTAGAGCTTCAAACTTAGCCTCAAAGATGACATTCTATCCAACTCCATAATACCTCCTTGTCTTCTTCTGGAACTTCTCTCCGAAGGTGCTTAATAGTTATTTTTTGCTAATTCCTCAAATAATTGATTGGCTTCCCTCGTGGTCTTTATGTAATCGATCCTCCACAAGTCGCGTCCCCCAATGCTCTCTTCGAATAGTTAAGACTATTGTAAAAGGTTTTCACCTGAGCACTTAGCTCATAACCATGTTGCGGACATTTTCTCGATAGCTCTTTGAATCTATCCTACGCATCATATAATATCTCTTGATCACCATGCCGAAACTGTGTAATTTCTACCTTGTGTCACACCCCCAACCCCCGCCTTAAGCGGATGAAGGGGGCGAAACTGCACTTCTAATTTTTACTTGCTTTTCGACGTCAGGCCCAAGTCTTATACCGAATCAAATGTCATATCCAAAGATGCAAAATAAAACTACCACTGTGAAGGGTGTTTATGCTGTCAATACATATAGTTCTCAGTCCCATTACATATATATATATATATATATATATATATATATATATATATATATATATATACAAAAACTGTACATTTACATTTACATAATCATAGCGAAAATCTATTGTATGGACTCTACTAGCCTGGTTGCCCAAATAAAGATAGCGGAAGATCGCTGACGTCCTACTGCACTTCCCATACGTATCAAAACCCGTGCTGCTTCTTAACGCCTTAGTGGGAAACATATGACTTATACGTATATGCATGCACTAATACTCATTTACAGTAAGCATATTGATGAGTCTTAAACTCATCTATTTTTAATTAATTTTTTCTGGCTTGTTTTTAGTATTTTCAGAGCTGTTTTAATGTCAAATTATGAAATATTCACAAACTTTGTGTTTTGCAGGAGTTAAGTCAAAAAGGAGAAATTTCCAGTAAGAAAGAAGAGAAAAAGAGTAAAGACAAATTTCATGTCGCATCGAAATTTGTGTGTCGTGGACAAACTTCAAGTACTACAAAGAAACCTGCGGTCACAACAACATTTCGTCACAACACCATAATCTACCATATAATGGAGCTAGGGTCGCGATGAGAATGGGAAAACATATGCAAGTCACCGAACAAGATGTATCAGGTTACAAGATAATGCCGACCGAAGGCGTAATATCTGCCGCGATAACCTCGTCTGTCAGTGGACAATCGACTTTTCTAACATGTAAAAAGCTTGTTGGAGACGTAACGTATGTCAAGAAGAAAAGCTGAGGGCGCGACAAGAAAACTAGGTCACGACAAGGGTGCTTAATGGATGAATCAATTCGCCAGAACAAGCGAGAGTCAATGTTACACATACTTCGTCAGTGCTGTGTTTACGCCGCTACAGAGATCTTCGTGCCGTGACACGTAAAATCGCCTGAACATAGAAAAGTTCCTGGTCGCGACAGAAATACGGGCTGCCGGCAAAGAAATCTAAAGAAGGTAGAAAAGTTATGTTGCAAACCGTAAAAACTAGTTTCATGACAGAAAATATACGATGCAAAAGTGTGGTCGCGACATAACATATCTGGGGGGTCGCGACATGCAAACATCCCCAACAATAAGTCCGTGTCGCAATTACAAAAATGAAGTCGCAATAAAGGAAACAGCTAAGGGTGGTGAACTCCGTTATACGCACTCGGGGTCGCGATAGAGGTTTCCACACAAATGTAAAGAAGTCCCGCTACATAACAAATCGGCCCGAGAAACGAGTGCAAGTCGAATACAGAAAGGACCATTGACATGAAACTGGCCATGATGTTAGGCCATTCGATAAACACCAAGAAACCATGTCGCAATATCAAAACAAGGCTGCAACAAGAAGTCAAGCTTAGTGGCAACAAGCCTGTCGTGATGTAATTTTTGGTCACATTTAAATTCGATAATACAAAGATGGCCGCAACATAACTGGAACGTAGATGCTCGCGACATAAAAACTTTGGTCGCGACATTCAACTCAAGGTAAGCCGCATTGAAACCATGTCATGGCATGATTTATCGGCGTTGGGCACATAACTACTGAGGAAAATGCACAAATATCATACACAAAGGGAAACTCACGGACGCAGTTATCTTGCCGAAGGAAGATTACCCAACAACAATACGATATTGCAACCGGAAGTGCATGAGCACAAGATCTTCGTCGCGACAGATGACCGGCAGATACTGCAACAAAGACCCGCAACAAAGACACAAACTCTATCGCGACACAACTTCTGTGTCGCGACAAAGAAGACAAATTAGCCAAAAATGCTAGATTCACACAGCCTTAATTTGTGGCCTGCATTTTTAGGGTTCTATATAGAAACGACAAGGAAAGCGAGGCAACGCTAGGTAACGACGAACCAGTAGTACCTAGGAGCCGAGGTAATTTTTGTATTATATTTTTCTTTTCTTTTATTTTCTTTTTCTTATTTTTCTGTTCTTCATAGATTAGTGTTAGCGTGAGATTTTGATTCGTTATTGGATCTGAAACAAAAAATTGTTCGTAAGTTTCAGTTGAAATTCTAATGTCAAATTCATTTTACGACATCGCTTGAATTCAATGAACTCTAGATAAATGCTGGAACTCATTCCTTCACTTGATTGCAAGCATAAAGGGAATTTTTCTCGACGCATTTCAATGTATGTCAATCTAGTTTTTGAGAACACAACTTCCACTGGGAAAGATATGATGTTAGTTATACTTTGAAAATGAGAAGAAAAATTTCCCGAGTCAATTTTATTTATTCGACGGGCATTGGATCTTGTAATATTAATCGTTCCCACTCTTAGCTTATCCCTACGAAAGGACTCTCATTGTTTGACTCGATTTCTAGGAGGCCCCTTTGAGTGACACAGAGGTGGAGATTCCCGAGAGCTTGACCACTACTGGGGTATGTTAGACTAATATTGAAGAAGTAATGAGCCTAAAGGTTTCGAGCAATCCTCACTATTAATGGTTTGAGAATAGGTTGAGTGATGTATCAATTTAATCAATTAGAGATCTCTCATTGGTCTGGAAGAATGATCTTGATCCCGTGTTAGCATGAGATCTAATCAAGGAAAGAGAAAACTCTTTCAAATCTTAAGGATGAGACATCATTCTTGTTGTAAATCTCAACTAACCTCGTCTCTCGTAAGCAAGAAACTGGCAAATCATAAGAAACAAGGAAGTATTGGAAAAGAAAAATACCCAGATCTTACAGAGAAATTTTAATTGCAAGTAATTGATTAGAATCATGTTTTAGAAATGAACATGAACCTCTACTTAGTGAAAAGTATGGTTAGAGGAGGAATCCAAACTATACTACCTTGCCTCTTGACAAATTTAGATTCCAACTCAGGAGAAAATAGAATGAGATTAGGATGTAGGAATTGATAATTTCACAGCAGTGAAATCCCATTGTCTACTTCCAGTAATAATCTGATTCAGTCCAGTTACATTTACGATTAAATTTTTTCTTTTATATTAAATATAGGATTCTAGTTATTAAAATTCTTATTAGGTTACTAAATTTTCATCTAAACTAGATGTTCAAATTGTAACGCCCCAAAAATACCCTATAATTTTTATAATAATTTTTATTATATATCCCGGGTATAAATTGAGCCAACTTGGATTTTTCCGGGAAAGCAAATAAGTTGTTAAAATGTGAAATGTGAAAAGAAAAGGTGAGCATATGATTAAATATTATATGTTAAAATGAGAAATTGATTGAACCCAGAAATAAACCCAAGTGAAAAAGGGCAAATTTGAATTTAGAACGAGGACCCTAAGGTCAAAATGATACTTAAATGCCAAGTGAATTAAATGATAAATGAAGAGTTAAAATGCCAAAAAATGAGAAATGGGATATATTGAGCAAGCCAAACAAGGCTTTAAGCAAATAGGGGATATTAAACCAAATGTGGTCTTAGAAGGCTCATTTGAGCCAAAAACGTTTTGAGAGCTTGAGAGAGGAGAAAGCTAGGGTTTTTGTGTGAAGATCTAAGGAGTGCTGTGATTCTTCCATGTTTATGCAAGATATTGCAAGGAGGAAAGGAAGATAGCTGTGGTCATGCAAAGTGATTTTCTGAGGTATGTAACTAAGCCCTAGAAGGTCAGAAGTGATTTTGTTAGAAACCCTAAGCCATCCACGGGTTTTGCCTTATGTTTGGTTTAGGATGGTATTTGGATGTCATAGGGAGTGATTCCCATGTTTTAGTTGAGTTTTTGAGGATTTTTGAAGAAAATTGCGAGTAAAACTGTGAGTTGCCTCCTTTCGTCAAGAATATGAAGCCACGTCAAGAAATGGGTCTTCACCACGACGGTTCTTCGTCACACAAACGTAATGGCCAAAATGGCCACCCATTGGGAATTCATTAACGGCATGGCTTTCACTGGAGGAAATTTCTCGGATTTCTTGTTCCTGGAAGTCTCTTGGCATTCTATACCCTGATGAATTAGTGACCCAATAAACGATTAATTGGGTTCAAATAAGGATAAACTAAATGAAAACATACCGCATCCTGGCGCCACAAGCCGCTCGCCTTCGGCAAGCTTAGTGTCTTAACCTAAGACCGCACGAAAAATTAATCATTCAATAAAAAATGTATAATAATTGTTTATCCACTGTTATTTCTATTACGATTGTTAATGATCAGTGGACGGGGCGGGATTACCTAACCTAGGACCGAGATCCAAGGGAAGGAAACGAGAACCGACAACTTCGGTTTGTCCACTGACTCTATCCTTATTTCAAGTGTTTTGGTAGTTTACCAAATAAATATGAAATGATTATATGGAATCAATATATCTTTGAAATGATATTATGAAAGTGCATATGGATTTGAAAATGTGATAATCGAAATGTTTGACGACACCGCATGTGAAATATTAATCGACTAAACGAATCTGTTCAATTCGACATCTTGAATTGAATCGATATACCGGAATGAACAAATTCATGATGCCCCAATTCCAAGATCTGGCCATGAAGCACCTCAATCGCCCAATGTTCTACTTCGGGCGGATGCACAAATCCCAGCCGCCATGATGGTGTATGGTACGAAGGATCACATGGCGTGGTGCACCAATTCCAAGACCGCTGCGATGCGAGACCTAAATTGTGAAAAGTGTAAGCACACATCAATGATAAAGGACGGATTCACCGAACTAATCATTAAGTGAATGTGAATCGTATAAACAAAGTGAAATAACGAATTTGATGGCGTAACGGATTTGGGGAATTCAAACACATCTTTAAGAGTGTATGTTCGAATCTCATGAATTGAATTGTGGTATGATTTGTTGCATGTGAAAATGCATATGTTTATATGATCAATGATTTGTAAAGTGAAAGCATGCGAAAAAGAATAAGCATGAGTATTTTTTGATATAAAAGGCATGATTTAATGATAAATGCATGTCATGTTAAACTCAAAATTGGAATAGAAATGTATAGAACCACTAAGCATGAAAATGCTTAGCGTATAGTTTTTATCTATGCGCAGGTATCGAGTAAGCAAGAAAGAAGGTAAGGTACAAGAAGCGAAGAGTCATAGAGAAAGTTGCGGAGTATAAGTGTATACCCCTTCATTTGCATATCATATTCGGAATACGTGATATTTGTGAACAAAAGAGTCGAACTCAACCATTGTTAGGTATTAATTCGTAAAGGCAAGATAAGCCATTTTGTAAAAGAATTGTATAAGAGTAAATGTTTATGGCCTACCATTTGAAAATGCTTCAAGGTAATCGAAAGCCCTAAAACGAAATGACATAATAAAACGTTGGAGCAAGATAAATGAAAACGCTGAGTAACCGAGTCTCGATTCGGGATCCGTTTATTCTGCCGCCTGGGATCTATTATGACATTTTTGAAAAGAAAATTTTATAACACAAGAAATAAAAAGAATTAACCGAAAGGCCCCTCTCGAGGTTTCGCTCTGGGATCCGCCTAACCCAGTCGAACTAGGTTTCGGGGTCGCTACACTTCAGATATAGTAACTCGAGTAGTTGTGAGAAGCTGAAGCTAAATCTCTTCAATCTTGTGGAACCATATCCCGACTTATAGGTCCACTTTATTACTGTTACCAATTGGTGGCATTCTTGCAGCTTTTTAAGACCAAAGTAAATTTTTAATCGGGAATTTAGTGAAAAAATTATTTCTTCTTATATGAGCATACAATGTATGTTCGTCTTAACAAGTTTTCGTGCCTTTCCTAGATTCTAGTTAGTCTTTGGGTGTGGTGCAAATTTGTATATCATTTGGTATGCATCAAGTTTTTGGCGTCGTTGCCGGGGATCGAAAGAATTTAAAAATCAATATTCTGACAAAAGAGAGAAATGCTAATTGGACATTTTTCGTTTTTACAAAAATTTCGTAAAATCAACAAAACGCTTTTTTAATGTAAAGAAGGGATGAATAAGCTACTGATCTTTTTGGAAGCTTAATGAATATACAAATTTTGTTATCATTGACTCTATTTGATCTCAATGTGTTTCCACTGTGAGTATTAAATGTATAGGAAATCGTAGCGTAACTATCGTATTTTTAGATATAGAAATCGAAAGAACCTTTAAAAATCTGAGAAAAACTACCAATGCTGAAGATAGAAGTATGGCTAATCAAATAGAAAGATTGCAGACTATTCCAGAAGAAGAAGAAGCAGAGAGACCACAGAGGCCTAATACAATGCAGGAATTTTGAAGGCCCATCATCCAAGAAGAATACTCTGTTATGAGACAACCCCCTATTGAAGCAAACAACTTCAGCCGAATCCAACTGGATTACAAATTTGGCTGCAGTACCCGGGCTCACAGACACCCTTAAGAAGATCCAAATGAGCACTGGGAGATTTATATGAGGGTGGAAAACACTCGTGAAACCAATGGGAGTAAGACCAGACAAAATCAAGCCAACTCTTTCCCATTCTCATTGAGAGATGTAGAAGCCACATGGTTCGACCCCACGCTGCTGACCTGGAATACTGGGAAGAATCGGCGGAGGCATTCATTTAGCGTATTTTCCCTCCAAATTTCATCGTTGGAGAGAAGAGGAGAAATCATTTGTTTAAGCAAGGGGAGGATGAGAGAGTCTCACACGTAAAGCACGGGAGAGGTTCAAGATCGCCAAGAGGTGCCCTATGCACAGATAGATCCTACAACTTAGATGGACATTTTCAACCATGCCATGAATTATACCTCCAAGGGTATAATTGATACATCTTGTTGTGGAGGTTTTAAAAGAAGAAGTGTAGAGGAGGCAAGGCAAGTTATTGAAGACCTTGCCAAATGCAACTACAAGACTCCATCTGAATCTTCAGGGAGCAGTAGTAGGATGAGGGGAAATGGTTTGATTGGATTGGATAAAATTACAGCCATAGAAGCCAAGCTTGATGTAGTAATGAACAAGCTGAGTAGCAATGAGAAAAGGATGCACACTGGACATGAAGTTGGAGTAGTGAGAGAAGGAAGGAGAAACAGTGCTAAGGGGTATGAGGAAGAAGAGCCCTATCAGGTTAAGGAGGCACAGTATCTAAATGCAAACAAGAATTATACTTTTAAGCCCAACCCCAACATGCCTACACACTACAATCCTGTACTAAGAAACCATGAAAGCTTTTCCTATGGTGGGGGAGCACAACAAGGTCCTAGACATGGATAGAACTACCATCAGGTTTATACTCAGCCTGGGTTCCAACAGCAACAACAACAACAGCAGCAGCCAAATAGGGACAACAGAGGAGAGTATCAAGGGTAGAAAAGAATTCAAACTCAAGATCAGCACGCACCATGATAGAAAACGAAGGATCCTAAATGGTATGAGAAAAAATTTGGTCGAACTTGAGAATTTTCAAGCTAACACAACTCAGAGCTGAACAAATATCAATGCTACATTGAGAAACTCAGACTCAAGTGTAGCCGGCCCTATCCTGCAAAGCCAACTAAATCTAGCAGATTGGTGATCAATCCTAAAGATCTCACACCAACTCGTAATGAGAGGCAAGATCACCAGGCGAAGCAAGAAAATGTGTGGACAAAGCATGCATGGAGACCGAATCAATGAAGAAAAGCCTGTGACTAGGAGGAGCAGCAAAAAGAATGTCAGTGAGAAGACAAAGTACATAAATGTCTAAAGGTGGACACTAAACTCGAAGCAATTTTCTGTGAGGCAACCCAAGCAGGAGTTTTCATTTTGTTTACTTTTGTTTAGTTTGACTTATTCAGTAGAAATTTGAGTATTTGATATTTCACCAGGAAGACCCAAAATTCTAATTTTTCAAAAGAAACGGAAGTCAATTCGGTAAAAATCTGGAAATTTTTATATCTCTGACGATGAAACGGACTTCATCGGGTTGGAATTGTCTCACAAATCTACTTACCACGAATTTTGTCAATTCGAGACAATGACATTTACACGTTTTCGAGACACCGGGTATCTAAAAAAGCCGAAACGATATATGATGTGACAAAAGTTACCTATAACATGTACTCATGTGACATATGTTGCATGAGTAGAGAAAGGATGGAAATGGATGGCTTAGATAGTGCCAAGTGTCAAAAATCTAGAAGAAGGGACACATTGGGAATTTATAAAATTGTTAATGAGGAAAAGACAAAAGATGAACAGTGTTCATCTTCTTCAAAAGAGACAAAAAAACTTGTGGGAGAGGACCTGCTCATGCAAAGGGCTGGATTTTCTCGTTTTTGGGAGAGAGAAGGTGCGTGCCTTCTCTAGGTTAATCGGACGGATCGGGCCGATTTTCTACGGAGCAAGAAGGAAAGTTGCTCTACGCGGCGAGGACTACGCGTGGGCACCAATTTGGTGGGGTTCCGACAACTCCAAGAGGTAGGGATCTTTTTCTACTTGCGCTAATCTTTGTCTAAGAGCCATGTAAATGGTTAGGAATGTTCTGAGGCTTATATTAGCCGTGAAAACCCTGGCCTCAAAATCTTGAATCGAAAGGTAGAAAATTCATATTTTAAAGGGAAACAGAATCAAAGAACCCGAGGGTTACACTGTTCACGTAAATAGTAACATGAATATTTTTGTATGAATTTTTATGATGTTGAGTGATTCAAAATGAATTGCTTGTGTTTGCTAATTAGCCCATGTGAGCTAATTTTGGTGTTATTGATGTGAATTAAATAACATGAATTATTTGGATTAATTATGTTAATATATATGCATGTGAATATATTAGCATGAGTTTGTTGGAATTGGCATCATGCATTCCATATGACCTGACAACATGTAAGAGCGAGTGCATGACATGAAATGAAATAAAAAATGAAAATGTTTGTGAAAAGAATTTCGATGGAAGATTTTCCGGAGAATTGTGTTGGGAGGCGGTCCAACAATTACACGTCGGAGGAGCCCATGAATTGTCTCGGAAGGCTCTCCAACACATTCGCCTTGGAGGGTAGTCCAATATTTTACCAATCTCGGTAGTGTGTTTTCGAGAACAAAAAGCTTTTGTTTTGAAAATTGTGATTTTACTCAGATTCTACTTAGGCATATGGTGGAAGTTTGGTGAGGACTTAGACACGGATCGATCATATGTATTATCTCGAGTAGGTTCATGTGTAATTACTTGAATGTGTTTGTTTTTACATGCATGTGCACTTAGCGGAGTAACCTGTAGGAAATTTTCTCTACTAAAGCCAAGCCATCCCGCCTAAGGATCACTATGTCGTACTGTGGAGCGACGGCGCGACACTATTGTGAGGCTCAAGTAAGAAGCCCGGCCAAGGCTGCACATTTTGTATACACGTATTAAAATTCTAAGGTTTAATATATGTTGTTAAGAGTAATGTAAAACTTTGAACTATGATGTATATTGTCGGGATATTTATTTGTGAGTATCGATGTGCAGGCCCAAGTGGCTATTATTTTACTCGCATTTGCACTCGTGGTCAAGCATATGGTCAGACAAGTTCGTGATTCAGGGCAGAGCTCCCGCACAGCCAGACTCGCCCATTTCGTAAGTGGTGCCTGCACCGACATTCACGAGTATTCCGCGGCCGACGGTATTCAACGAGACACCTTGGCTGGGGGGCTTGACAGTCAATCGCGGTCACGATACGCATTTGCATCGCGACGTTTTGATTGTGGGGCCGAGAGGCGTACGCCGGCCGGTCGCGATACAACACGTGCCTGTGGTCGCACGCGGCAGCGCCAGCCCGCGATACGCGCAGGGGCGCGCTGACACGTGGCCACTATACGATCGCACGCCGCGACATTTGTTTCACGCAGGTCGCTACACAAGATCCACACACCCCGGCAATGGGCTGGCTAGCTCGGAGCGCACCACGCCGCAACACGGCGCACCATGTGCGCGCAGCCTGAAGGTCACCAAAGACCTCGTGCACTAACCCGCTGACTCAATGATCAAGCTTCGAGTCACTGTTTGGAACATTGTTCATGAACACTATTCACAAAATTTTTTCGAAAAAAAAAAAATTAAAATGAAATAAAATAAAATAAAATAAAATAAAATAAAATGATATAAAATCTTTTAAAACGAAATTTTCTAAAATAAAATTTTTGTTGTTGATTTTGATTTGAAATATTTCTATATAAGAATAAGAACTGGGTTTGTTTGAGCCTTAGAGATAATACTACATTGAATTTTAACTTGCCATTCGAATCGTAGATGGTTAATGAGGGCGACGCAGAGGGCGTCCACGAGGTACCGTTGTGCACCACCGACATTCGACCAGCCAGGCCTTATCGAGGTCGTAGGATCGGCGGCCATTGCCGCCAGACAAAGCAAGGCAAGAGCCAGGAGGTCCTAGTAACCTCCAGAGGTTTAGGCATATCATCCTCCGATACCACGTGGGGAGTGAGATCCGATGGGGCGCACTATCGTTCATGCAGTATCGAGAAGGTGTTGTGAGGCTACGGAGATTACCTCCGATACAACCAGATTAGATTAAATCAAGGCCCAGCCTAGAGGCAGCCCAAGTATGTCGAATGAAAAGACCTCAGAGACCTGTAGGCAAATGACATGGGCGAGTTCCGTGATCGCCTACGGGCAAGTATTTTCCTGATACCGCGAGGCATGCAAAGGCTCGTGGAGTTCCCAGAGCCGGCAGTGACTATGACTCCGCGACGGAGTATGTGGCTAGATTCAATGAGCTAGCCCATTTCATGGATGACTACGCGGGCTACGATACGCCAAGGTTGGGAGATTCAGAATGGACCGGCTGTCCATCTCAGGCGTGATCAGACTTCGCTTTAAGGTGACATGGGACTCATGGCTGAGACTCCACCTCGACCATGTGAGAGATCGAGGATGCCCTGAGCACCTTGGATAGGTGTTGGTAGCAAGAGAGGATCAACCTTCTTTGGGCTTCAGTGGAAGAGGCGTAAGACTTCGCTTCACACGAGTTTCGTGGACTGTAATGTGGATTTGCATTTAGTCGCCAGTGCGATGATACGTTATTTCGCCGACACTCGGTACGTGAGACAGATTTCTGCAGATAGGATCTCAGATTTTCGTGACACATCCCGGGGCTGGGGACGTAGAACAGAGAGTATACGATCTATTCCTCCACACCTTAAGACGGGCCGAGAAACCGCCAGCTCGGTGCTATACAAGCACCTGGCAAAGATAATGGGCCGAGGGGCCAAAGTGTCGGGTCGAGGTCAGCATTGTGGATCACAAGTCGGACTTCTAAATGTGACAGTATAGACGATATGTTATTTCACCGACAACCGACATATGAGACGAGATTGTCCTAGAGGCGTGAGGTCCCCTGCACCGCAGTCGAGTTAGCAGATCAGCCAAATATACAGCACGTTTTGCTATCTCGCCTATGTGGGCAAGAGTGTTATTTGATTTCAAAAGGTCGCATTCATCATCGCCGTATCGGGCTTGTGATAGATTTCATTTAGGAGGTCGAGGCCTTGTGAGAGGCCATGTGTGGATGTTCTCCCCTAGGATGTAGGGTGAGAGTTGATTAGATAGGTCGGGATTGTGAGTTAAAGATCTCAAGACTCGTCTCATGGTGGACCCCTGATCAGAGAGGTGTCATAAGATGGCATCATTCCTCCCCGTACTATGACAGATCGAGTCGAGTGGGTGCATCGGTATGGTTATTCACCACTCTTGGTGAGTGGGCTGGGTTTGTCTGGACTACGCCCAATGAAGACTCATAGTTCGAATCGAAATGAAGAGTAATTAAGGTGTGTCATAGCAAGAAGTGGGGTCGTTAATCTCTAAGGTGAGAAGCCCGAGTTAAGGTGAAGGAGACCCGCAGAGATCCGGGAAGGTCCCGGTGGGTGTAAGAGACCCGGGGAGCTATCCTAAGTTTCTGTGTGGGTTTAAGAGACCCGGGGAGAGATCCCAAATTTCTGTGTAGGTGTAAGAGACCCGTGGAGCTATCCCAAATTTTTGTGTGGGTGTAAGAGACCCGAGGAGAGATCCCAAATTTATGTGTGGGTGTAAGAGACCCGGGGAGCTATCCCAAATTTCTGTGTGAGTGTAAGAGACCCGGGGAGAGATCCCAAATTTCTATGTGGGTGTAAGAGACTCGGGAAGGTATCCCGAATTTCTGTGTGGGTGTAAGAGACCGGTGGAGATATCCGAAATTTCTGTGTGGGTGTAAGAGACCCGTGGAGATATCCAAAATTTATGTGTGAATGTTAGAGGCTCGTAGTGTAGACCGAAAAGTTTTGTTGCCCAAGAGATGAAAACACACGGTCAAGTTATCACGGCACTAGAAGCCGAGTGATGTGAGCTCCGGGAGTGACTCCGGATGAAAACACACTACCAAGTTATCACGTAGACTTAGAGTCGAGGATGTGAGCCTGAGTGACCTCGAGATTCGATACCTTGGAAGTCAGACAGGTCGGGTGGAGCCGTCAAGGACTCCTGTGATACGAATGTCATCTCATGACATGGACCAGGGGTTGACTATCCATTGATTGTCGTATGATTGTGACCTCGAAGGTCGCCGCTACACACCAAGGTGGTCAGGTAGTGGTTACATGTCAGGCGGATTATATACGTGTGCCAAGACATACGAGCACGCGTCCCGGATCATAAGGGTAGTTGGGAAGAGCACTTGCCCTCATGGAATTCCGCCCATAACAACAAGCACGCGAGCATACGCATGGTACCATATGAGGCATTACTGGGAGGCCATGCGCATCACCGATATATCAGGACCGAGGTGGGAGAGAGCCCATCACTAGTCCCGATCCGACAGACACCTCCGAGAAGGTGAGCCTGATACAACAACGTTTTCACCCGCCTCGTGAGCCACAGAGAGCAATGGTACTGACGCCACCCTTAGAGTTCGAGGTCGAGATCACGCCTTCTCGAAGGTGCCGCCTAAGAGAGGAGTGGTCAGTTCTAAGCGAGGGAAGTTATCGCTTTAAGTTTATCGTAGCCCTTCGAGATACTCGAGAGGGTAGGCACAATGGCACGGGCTATTTTACCGCCAAGATACCCAAGGCCCATACAGATTTCACGCCCATGCTCCCCGAGGTACACCCGCATCCACTCATGCAAGGGATCGGGATAGACGGGGTGTATATCACGGACCTTCGAGGAGGGACTAGTGTGCATTATGGATAACCGTGACCAGGTTTTGCGACGCAAGACCGTGAGGCTAGTGAGGGTGTTATGGCAACATAGTGGAGTGGAGGAGTCAACGTGGGAGAGTGAGGACACGATGCGGGCCACCTATCCCTTCTTGTTTAGGGATGAAGGTACATGGTTTAGTCGTTTAGTACTTAAATGACTAGTTTACATGCATTGTGAAACCCCGAGAAAATCCAATTTTCTGAAAAAGGGTAAAATTGTAATTTTGGTCAAAATCAAATTCCTTCTGCATCCTCGGATGGAAGAAACGACTCTGAATCATCCCCGCCAACCCAACCATCACCGATTTCGCCTAATCCCACGCCCACCTGCACGCTCTTTCGGCGAACCAGCGCCACGACACTCGGCGCATCTCGGCTGCCACACGCTGCGCCGCCATGCCCAGCATCACCCAACAACTTGATTTCCGTTGTGGGGTCTACGTTGACACATGGCATGATGCCACTGATAGAAAAGTCATATGGCTGGCCGAATGATAAATCCTTCAACCACTATTATAAGGCGACATGTACAGCGAGACAAAGAGAGCTTTCCACTTTTGGCCGAACGGTGCGAGGGAGAAGAGTGCCGGCTTTTTCTAAACGGTGGATTTTTTAACAGAGAGGTCCAACTTCTCTAGATTCCTGGTGTTCTGACCGTCGATCGTCTCGAGCCAAGAAGCAAAGTTGCCCCCACTCCACAAGTGGCTAAGCACAAGATCCTGCTTCGGAGTTTTCTATTAAACTCCTGAGGTGTGGGTTTTATCCCACTTGTTTTAAACCCGTTTAAGTGTTTTATCGATAATAGCTCGATTGGTCGCTGAGGTAATGCTTGACTCCGTCCCAAAACCCTGACCTAATTGTTGGAAATTTTGAGTTTTTTGACAGCCACCTGACCGTTTGGGGTATCTTGGTGATGATTTATGCATTAAATTAGGTTG
Source organism: Tetrastigma voinierianum (assembly GCA_016808115.1). NCBI lineage: Eukaryota > Viridiplantae > Streptophyta > Magnoliopsida > Vitales > Vitaceae > Tetrastigma > Tetrastigma voinierianum. The sequence goes on along the minus strand of JAEQBH010002583.1, from coordinate 95,718 downwards.
TGTGTAATGAGGTCTGAATGGCCATGGATTTCGTTCTCAAAGTGGAACCGAGGTTCGACAGTGGGTCGCTTTCCATGGAAAGCCCCATCACATTTTCGACCTGCTAAAAATGGGCCCCGGGTCGTGTGAATTGGACAAAAATCGTCAATGCGTTGTGGCTTAAATTGTGTGGAAATTGTGTTTAGATCAAGCGAGCTAATTTATGTATGGTTGACCAAAATTGATATATTTGGTGTAATTGTGTTAATATGTATAATATGTTGTATGTGATTTAATATAATATATATGCATGTGAATATATTAGCATTTAATATATTAAATGACATAATGTATTTATATGCACTTGGTAATCCTAGAAATAGCAGAGTGCATTGATATGAATTTTGAAAAACTAACACGTTGCGAAGCTGAAATTTACGTGATTTGATTTTTCGTAATTAGGTCAGAGATAGGTCCAAACGCATCATTTCTGATTTAGGACCATGGATCAAGCTTCTAAAGTTCCCAACCAATTCGTTTCTGAGAGGTCCCCATATTTTTACCGAAACTGGCAAGGTATTTTCTGAGAACAAATGTTTCTTTGTTTCAAAATTCATTATTTTCATACATGGCTTCAGCAGTGTGAGGAGCCTAGTGAGGACCCTCGAGACATGGGAACAGATATTTGTGACATTCAAGCAGATCGCCGAATTTCACTGAAATGCGCTTGCTACATCGATCACTGTGATTCGCACTCCTAGCTGAGTAACCCATTTAGTGGTAATTCCACTATCATGATAGCTCACTCCCTTGCTGAGGGAATAATTATTTTCTGTGTACTGTGAGCTGCTTCGAGAAGACTTATCATCTTAGAGGCTCCATTTTGAAGAAAGTTCGGTCATGGCTAAGCTTTTTTGCATAACACGTATCGTAATTATAAATTTTAATATATTGCCAAGTAGCAGCATTTGAAGAACTCGAACCATGTAATATAATTCGAATGAATGTATTCGATGAGTATGATATGTAGGCCCAAGTGGCCATTTACTGATAAGTGCGCTGCCTTCGTAATACCAGACGATGTATTTCATGTGTCGACTTGGCAGTCACCTGACACCCTACTTTAAGGCCACATTTGGTAAAGGTACTGTGCATTTGATGTGAATGGTCTGTGATTGCTTCAGAATTTTGGGACTTAAATTCCTTTTAAGGAGGGGAGAATGTAAGATCCGAGAAAATTTCACTTCCCCTAAAAAGTGCAAAACGGTCATTTCTGGTGAAAAATCCCGAAATTTTTATAGATATTCTGATGATGAAACTACTTCACCGCTGAATCGTCTCAAGGAATCTAGCTACTTACGTCGATTCTCGTCAATCTCGAGACACCCGACTTGCATCAAGCTTTTCTCGAGGCACCTGCATCTGTGTCGTAGTAAGGATATGTGTGATGTGACAAAGTCACCTATAACATGTACTCATGTGACATATTTTTGCACTTAGCAGAGATGATTTAAAATGATTTGCTTAGATAGTCACAAGCTGGCTAAAATCTGTAAGAAGGACACACGTGTGAATTTATAAAATTGTTAATGATAGCACAAGATTTAATACTATTCATCTTCTTCAAAAGAGACAAAAACGTGTGGAGAGACCTGCTCATGCAAAGGGCTGGATTTTCTGGCTTAGAGAGAGAATCGCCAGGCCTTCCCAGGGCTCTACGATCTGACCTGGTCTGGCTCGACCTGAGCGTTAGGCTGAAAAGCTGCTCCACGTGGCTTAGGACCACGACGGGCACCGATTCGTGAAGTTCCAACAACCCAAGAGGTAGTGATCTTTCTCTCGTACTCTCATGCTAATCTTGCCTAAAGAGCCATGTAAATTTATTAGAATGTTTGAGGCTTATATTAATGTCGTGAACTCTGCCTCAAAATCTTTGAACCTAGTGGAGAAAATTCATATTTTAGGTGGAGCCATAGTAACCCGAGGTTACATCGTTTCATGAATAAGACGCGGAATATTTTCGTGTGAATTTTTATGGATTTGAGTGATTCAAAATGAATTTGCTATGTTTTCTACTCAAATTTCATGTGAGCTAATTTTCGTGTTATTTGATGTGTAAATTAAATAACATATTTTATTTTTGATTTAATTATGTTATTATATATGTATTGTGAATATATTAGCATGAGTTTGTTGAATGGGAACATATTTCCATATGCAATGACAAATTGTAATATTAAAGTAGTGCATGACATGAAATGAAATAAAAATGAAATAAAAGTTTAAAGAATTACTTATATTTTTCCTGAGAATAGGTTGAGATTTTGCCTGGGACATTATAATGCTTAGGATATGAATGCTTAAGGTTCCTCCAACACATTCATTTCTGAGGGTAGTCCATCATTTTATCGAAACTCCTGTGAGTGTGCTCTTCTCGAGAACAAAAGCTTTTGTTTCGAAAATTTGTGATTTTACCGTGATTCTGATTATTAGGCATATACTTGAGTGGAGTCTAAGTGAGGACTCTGACACCTAGATCGGTCATATAGACATTCGACTAGGTTCATGTAATTACTTGAATGTGTTTTGTTTCCTTTGCCATGCATGTGCACTTCTATAGGTGGGAGTAACCTGTGTAGGGAAATTTTCTTACTGCTTTTGCTCACCCCGTCGAGGAATCACTATTTGTATACGTGGTTTATCGGGGAAGACGACACTCATTAGAGGTCAGGTGAGAAGAAAGCTTGTTGTGGTTTTAGTGGTTGTTTTGTATACATGTATTAAAAATTCTAAGGTTTAATATATGTCAGATTAAGAGTAATTGTAAAAACTCTGAACCATGATGTATATTTGGTCAGATATTTATTTTGTGAGAGTTAATGTGGGGGCCCATGGCTATTATTTTAATCGTACTGACCCCCGTTGCGGTCGTTGTATATGGTCAGACAAGTTCTCGGTATTGCAGAGCTCCCCGTACAAAGGAGACTATGCCCGAGTTTCGTAAGTGGTTTCGGGTACTCGACATTCACAAGTATTCCAAGTGGGTCGACTTGTGAGGCTCCAACGAGACACCTTGCTGGGCTGCCACAAGCTTAACCCTGTTAGTTTTATTTTAGTTGTTGCTTTTCAGGAAAATGAAGAAAAATTCAAAGAAGAACCATTTTAAGAAGCAAATAGTGTCCAAAAGAAAATATACAGAAAATGACTACAAGGGGGAGTAATTCCAATTCCCTACACCTGTCTTTAAGGATAATGCATATCTGAATGTTTTGGGAATGTTATGTTGGTTGAATAAAACATATTCCTCGAATATTTGGGTACACAGATTGAATCATATCAGTATGTGAGTGGATATAGGTTGTTTTAAAATGTATTGTGAGAGAAAACATGAGAAAGATGTACTTTTAAAACTTTCACTTTGTTGCCGTAACATGCCTTTTTTCAGGTCGCGACACAAATAATTAGGTAGCTAGTTTTGTGCAAGAAATTTATGTCACAACATAAATTTGTTTTGTCACGACATAAATTCAAATTGCCCTGAAAGAAATTTTGCAACATACTCTGTTGTGTCGTGACATTTGATGGGCTTTGTCTACAAAGAATGTTGAATCTCTGTTGTGATAGACTTTCTTTATGTCGCGATAGAGAATTAAAGATATACAAACCCGAGGGTAGTAATTGTCGCTACATTTAATGTAGCACACAATGAATAAGTTCGCTTATAAATGGAATTTTTTTTTGAAAATTGAATAGCCACATTTCTCATAAACTCTCACCCATCTCAGCTTCTCTACTCAAGTCTCTCTCATCTAGCTCCCTAAAAACCCTAGAGTTCAAAAACCCTAACATTACCAAACCTCCAAGAAGTCATGGAAGAATACACTGAGTTGGAGAATCAAACAGAGCAAGGTTTTGAAGCAACAACCAGGCAAGTTGAGGAAAGAGATGATAACAAATCTAAGAGAATCACGTATAGTGGGAGGAACCAAGAAAAGAAAGTGGGAGATGAAGTCAAGCAAAATAGTTAACTTCTAAAGGGCAAACAACTTTGATGGAAGAAAGTTTCAAGAATGTAGGCTTCATTTCTCTTAAAAGAGGATTCAAGAATACTCTTTGTTGAAATGGTGGAGAAGAGAGAATGGTGTCTTCAAGAATACAAAGAATCGATGTGCCTCTTTGGTAAGGGAATTCTTTGCAAATATAGTAGAAAGAGAAGGAAAAAGAGTGTATGTCAGAGGACAGTGGATAGATTTCAGTAAAGAAGAGATTAACAAATTATTCAATCTGGGTGTGTAAAAAGATGGATCAAAGTTTAGGAAACAACTAAGGGAAATAGAGCACTAGAAGATAGTTGACCTTCTCACAGTTGGAAAAGGAGAGTGGAAAGGGAATTATAAACTTTAGATCCATCACAGAGGAGACTCAACAGAGGAAGCGGTATGGTTTTACTCACGCTTGCTTTGCGCTATCTAAGCATCTAAGCATAGTGGAAGTGAAGAAGCACTTTCAGGCATTGCTAAAAGGTTAATATAGATGTGGAAAATGATTGAAAATTCCATCTGAGCTACTTCAAGGTAAATGCAGAGAATGATTCCACACCTTGTAACAATAACCAACCTCTGCATCCAAGGTGGAGTTAAGAAAGAATGGGGAATTGAGGAAACTTATCCCAGAGCTCCTCTCGACTTTAACATACTAAAAGGCCAAAGAACGTAGGGAAGGTAGAGAAAGAAATAGAAGCAAGAAAAGGAATAGCAGACCTGAGATAGAATACTGAGAGCTAAGCCCAATGCAAATGTGGCTCGTAGAAATCAAGATCCAATTAGGAATACACTCCTAGAGCAGAGACAAAACCATAATGAACAAGCTAAATGTTCTAGGCAGGATTGCAGTAATGGAGAACTGATGGGAATGCTAATGTCCATGTGGTAAGAGATGAAGGCAAGAGATGATCAATTAAGGACATAGCTTCAGCTAAGGGAGGAGTATTTTGATGCAGAGCTTAAAAGAAGAGACCAGAATTTAGAGGATGCATTAAGAAAAATGGATGAAGAGTGGAGACGTAAATAGAAAAGGGACCAAGAGTGGAGTACCTGAGAGATGTGGACAATACTAAAGCAAGTATGGAGCAAGAGATACCATTGCAAAGAAATAGCCTAGAATATCAGAAATATAGTTTTCACATGATGAGCCATGATGTTAAAAATAACAGGACATTCTTGGAATCTCTAGCTATGAGGCACCGAGAACTTACAGAGAAAGTAATGCTAAGATCTGGGGATCACTATGAAAAACGCTTTCCAACAAGAAGAAGATACCCTCGCCACAAATCCGACCTCGCACAAGTAGACTACACTGCATCTCTCGGGGTACCCAGACCCTATAAAGAAACAAAAGATAAACCAAATCCAAGACATCGTAAAAGGAACTCACCCTGGAAAAAGTGGAAGAATACCTCAGACGTGAAGCTAAAATGTGGAAAGAACCGGCAAAGAATAAAATGAACAATACTTACCTTCCCACTCCTTATCCTCTTTGTATTCAAGGCCCATTCTCTCGAATAAAATAAATTTTTAGCAAAATCTTGTGTTCAATTGTGTTTCAGGTTTGATTTGTGTGTTTTTTGATTAGTTTCTCTTTGCTTCATGTTGTCATCTCCGCTTGGGTTGAATAAAGAAGAAATCAACTACCCGGATAATATTGTCTATTCACATGAAGATGCCTGGGGTGAAATGACTTGAGAATAATCGTGGTCGTGTTGTATCGTTGCGGGAGCCGAATGCATGATCAAATGAACTCTTTTTACTTGATTAGACCAACACAACAACAAACCTCATAACCAAACAAACCTTTCGTAATTGAAATTGGTAGCCCTCAATGAATTGAACAGAAGTTGCATGTGTAAGCTGTAATGAAATTTAAGGTTCGGGATGAAAATATATTAGTCAGACGCACAAATAAGACTTTGAAACTCGGTTGTATAAAACAATAAGGTCAAGTGAGTCCCGAAAAACAATGCACATGGTCAAATGTTCCTTAACAAATTGTGAAGGATTAGGGACATCTTCTCGGGTTCGCCATACGCTCAAACGCGCTTCAAGGTCCTAGAACTCTAGATTATTAGCCACGAAATCCCAGTACCACTAATAGAAAGTGTGATATGTGCCATCCTTGAAGTTTCGAGTCATTTTAAGCCTACCCCTCATAATACATAAGCATACTCTAGTTCCGCATTTGAGTCAATTGTCTAGTTTCTTCATTTAAACAACAAATGAGCCTCAAACCTTTCCTTTATTCTAATCCTACAAGAAAGAACCCTTATTTGCCCGTGTTTAGACGTAAACTCTCAAAAATACAAGAAAAGGACAAGTTTGGGGAATGTTATTTTGATTTAAAAGGAAAACAAGAATGAAGGATGGAAAAGAAAAGAACAAATGAAGAAATTGAAAAGAATGAGAGATGAAGTCAAAATCATATTACTGTCAAATGGGATTATGCTTCATTCTCAGGGCTCCTCCTCTTCTCGAACAATTAAGTTCTTAGAGGTGTTTCAATACCTAGTACCCTAATGCCAATTGGTATGGGAGCTCCTAGCCCAAAGTTATCTAAGAGTGGTAGAAAGCTTAAGAAGACAACACATTGCACTAATCTTAAAAATATTTGACAAGTAAAAGAAAAGCAAAAAGGAGACTCTCTCTAAAAGATGCTAAGCTGAGAATAGGGAGTATGATATATCAAGGACAAGTTTGGGGGAATATATTTTTCAGACATTAGTAGAAAAGAAAGGGATGAGGAATAGAGGCAAAGATACACACTTGAAGAGTGGAACTGGCAAATTTTACTCAAATTCTCCACCCTATCTACCCACCTACCCAAGCCAAACTCTACAAGCCTAAAAGACCTAATCGATTCACACATCACTCACATTACTGGGAGTACTCAATACGAAAAACAAACATATAGACTTTGAGGAGTTAAAAGAAATTACAATTACTGTGTAGAGTCCTTGCAAGATTAGGTAATCTCGCTGGAAAGATAACCATCACACACACATAGATCTGGATTAATTAACTAAATTGTTTACATTTCAGAATTCATTAGTTTGTTTGTGAAAATATTTGAAAATTTTCTTAAGTTTGAACTAAAAACTATTTGAAATTAATGCTGCAGTTGAATAGTATCAATTCAAGTTGCAGATTTTCAATGCAAAACAAAAAAATGTCCTTAAAAATAAAGCTAAATTGTTTGAGGACAAACAAATCTTCTTTTCTCTCGCTGTGACGTTTCTAAATTTTAAGCTTAGGGAATTTGATGAGTCTTAAACTCATATGTTTTTAATCCATTTTTTTTGGCTTATTTTTAGTATTTTTAGAGCCGTTTTAATGTCAAATTATGGAATATTTACAAACTTTGTGTTTTGTAGGAGTTAATTCAAAAAAGAGAGATTTCCAGCAAGAAAGAAGAGAAAAAGAGCAAAAACAACATTCTATGTCGCGACTGAAATTTGTGTGTCATGACAAACTTCCAAGCAATTACCAAAGAAACCGTTTCGCAACAACATTTCCTGTGTCGCAACACCATAATCTGATTGCTGATTGGCCGAGCTCCTGGCCTCGCAACAAGATGCTGAGTTGCGATTGCAGAACGTGGGAAAACATATGCAAGTCATTGGAATAAGATAGGATTGTGTCATGCATAATGTTGAACCTAAGGCGTAATATCTCGTTGCGAAGAACCTCGCTGGCCGTGTGGACACTAACTTTTGCAACATAGAAAAGTTTGTTGAGACGTAAAAGATGTCAAGAACAGTTTAGGGGCACGACAAGAAAACTAGGTCGCGACAAGGTGCTTAATGGATGAACCGAACTGGCCGCAACAAGGAGAGTCACTGCTCGTTAACATACTTCAAGCCGAAAAGGTGTTTTGATGTTGCGATAGAGACCTTGCAGTCGCAACACCCGAAATCGCCTGAACATAGAAAAGTCCCTGGCTACGACAGAAATATGGGTCGTGACAAAGAACACCGTGCCGGCGTAAAAGTTATGTTGCGCTTAAAACCAGTCAAGGACAGAAAATATGCTACATGTAGAAAAGTGTCGTTGCGACATAACATATTTGGGGTCGCGACATGCAAAACATCCTTAACACAAAAGTCCAGGTCGCAACATAAAAAATGAAGCTGCAAAAAGGAAACATGCTAAGTGGCGGCAGAACTCCATTGCGACAGAGGTTTCCACACAAATGAAAAGAAGTCTTGTCACGACATAACAAATTGGATCGCGACAAAATGAGTAAGCTAAACACAGAGTAATCTTGTCGCGACATGAAATTTGGGTCTAGCAAATATTTGACAAACACCAAGAAGCCATGTTGCAACATCAGAACAGGACTGCAACAAGAAGTTAAGCTTAGTGGCAACAAGCCTCTGTTGCAACAGACTTTTTGGGTCATGGCAGAAATGTAAATAATATAAGACAATGTTGCACATAATAATGTAGATGCTGCCAGGATATAAAACTTTTTGGTCGCGACACCAACTTCTAGGCCGTGACCAAAACTATGTTTCGACATGATTATCGATGTTGCGGCATAACTACTTGAGGAAATGCACAAAATATTGTCGCGACAAAGGAAACTTTGTCGCGACAGAGTTATCATGCTGAAAGGAAGAAGATTGTCGCAACAATAATACGATATCGCAACTAAAGCAAGAAGGAGCACAAGATCTTCAAGTCGCGACAGACGCCTGCATACCTGCAATAAAGACACAAAACTCTGTCACGACACAACTTCTAGTTGCGATAGAGAAGGCAAATATGGGCAAAAAATGCTTAGAGATTCACACATAGCCTTAATTTTAAGGCCCAAACTTTTAGGGCTCTATAAATAGAAACGATTGCGGAAAGCGAGACAGCTAGTCAACAACGACGAACCAGAGTACCAGGGGAGCTGAGGACTCTTTTGTTTTATATTTTTCTTTTCTTTTATTTTATTTTTCTTTTCTTCGTAGATTAGTGTTAGCGTGAGATTGATTCACACACGTGATTCCCAAATTCGTAAAATTGCCTGTAAGTTTTGAAGTTGAAATTTAATGCTGAAATTCATTTACAATTACTATTTGAATGCAATGAACTCTAGACAAACGCTGGAACTCATTCCTTTAGTTGATTGCAGTTATAGTGGAATTTTCCTGATTAGTATTTCAATGTATGCTGTAATCCAGTTTCGAGAACACAACTTCCAACAAAATGAGAAGAAAATTTCCTGAGTTGAATTTTGAGTTTATTTGGATGGTGTTGATCTTGATATTAATTGTTCCCAATTTTGGGTGAGCTTTATGCACCATGAAAAGACTATTGTTTGGCTCTGATTTCCAGCAGGCCCTTTGAGTGACACAGAGATGGAGATTCCTAAGAGCTTAGATTAGTTACTTGGGGGTATGTTAGACTAATATTGAAGAACTAATAATCTTTGAAAAGTTACTTAGATAAATCCTCAATTTTCTCATGGTTTGAGAATGGGATATATCAATTTAATCAATTAGAGATCTCTCCTTGGTCTGAAAGAATGATCTTGATCCCGTGTTAGCATGAGATTCCACCAAGGAAAGAGAAACTCTTTTCAGATCTTATGATTGACACATCATTCTTAGGGAATTTTGTAACTGGCTGCCTTTGGAAGCAAGAAATTCATAAAGAATAAAAATGGGTTTGAAGTATTGGAAAAGAAAAATATCCAGATCTTATAGAGAAATTCTAATTATAAGTAATTGACTAGAATCATGTTTCATAAATGAACATGAACCTCTACTTAGCTTAAAAGTAAGTATGGTTAGAGTGAGGAACTAAACTATACTACTCGTTTCGACAAATTCATTCCAACTCAGGGAAAATGTAATGAGATTAGGATGTAGAATTGATAATTTCACAAATAGTTGAAATCCCATTGTCTACTTCCACACAACTGATCTGGGCCCAAGTATATTTAGGATTTAATTTTTTCTTTTATATTAAATATAGGATTCTAGTTATTAAAATTCTTATTAGGTTACTAAATTTTCATCTAAACTAGACGTTCAAATAGTGTAGAACTTGAGTAGTTGGAGTAGTTGAAGTTTAAATTCCTTTCAATCTCTATGGGAACGATATCCGGACTTATGGGTCCACTTTATTACTTGTACGACCTATACACTTGTAGTTTTTAAGACCAAAGTAAATTTTTAATTGAATTTAGTGAAAAAATTAGTCTTCTTATGAGCATACAATGTATGTTTGGTCTTATGAAGTTTTGGTGCCTTTACAGGATTCGATTTAAGTCTTTGGTAGAAATTAAGCGAAATTTGTATATATCATTTAGTGCATGTATCACATATATGATGAGATATACGATGCGGATATCAAATTTTCATGAATTCATATAATAAACTTATACACATACTTGTACTTATAGCAGACTTATACTTGTTCAAATCTCTCGTAGGTGTTATAGAGTTTATACTTGTACCTATAGCTTCCTTATACTTGTTCAGATCTTCTGTTGGAGTTACAAAGCTTATACTTGTACCTATAGCAGACTTATACTTGTTCAGATCTCCCGTAGGTAGTTACAGAGCTTATACTTGTACTTATAGCAGACTTATACTTGTTCAGATCTCACGTAGGAGTTACAAAGCTTATACTTGTACCTATAGCAAACTTATACTTGTTCAAATCTCCCCGTAGGATTCTGAGCTTATACTTGCTTATAATACTTATGCTTGTTCGGATCTCCCATTGGGTTATAGGCTTATATACTTGTGAGTGCAGTAGGTGCTATGGAGATTATGCTTATGCTTGTCTGATGCGTAGATACTACAGGCTTATGCTTGTCTGAAGGTACGCGTAGGTACTATAAACCTGCCTCTGCAGAGTGCAGTGGGTACATTCGGATGGAATGGTGTACATTACTTTACTCTTATTTATTATTAGGACTCTTATCATATAAATTGTTTGACTACTGGGTCAGTAAAAGAAATGAGTAGGACACGGCTGTGGAATTGCTAGAAGTCGACACGATCTTGGGGTGCCGTAGCATCGCCGGGAGTGTCGAAACTTAGCGACGAGTGCTGTACATTAATCAGAAAGTACCAAAGTATTGCTAAATGTGTCGAAACCTTTGTCGAGAGAGTCATAGTCGCACTAATCGGAAATACTTAGAAGTACTATATACATGCTGCTTTCGTATACTTGAAGTGCTTAGTGTCATTCCATATTCGGTCTTAGGCAGTCCTACAATTATACGGGTTCAGAAACTTACTATATTATCATAGGGGCATTAAGTGTGCCAACATCAAACTAGCCAAGACGGCGAGGTACGGTACGTTTTTTGCTTAGTTTAATTCATATTTGAACCCCCCTTAGCCATTTATTAGGGTTCCTATAAAAATTAGAATTTGTCGGGCTTATCGGTATCGGTACCACTGCTTGAATACCGGTACTGACTTGCTAAATGAATTGGTACCGGTACCACTTGCCTCTATCCAATGGGTATCGGTACCCACTTTCGGTATTGGTACCAATGCGCGAGTTCTGCCAAGAAATGGTAGATTTTGTCATTTTTCACTCACAAAAACTCAAATAACTTCCTCTAAACTCATGTATCTCATAATCCACAATGGAATCCTACTCAAACCACTCCAATAATGGGTTAGAATCAATAAAAACCTATTTTTCCCAAGTTAGGGCTTTTCCCCAAGATCAAAATCACAAAAAGGGAAAGTTAGGGTTTTGTTTTCTTACTCATCTTACACAAACTAGGGTTTTACCAACTCAACATTCAACAATCTAGGGTTAGGATGAATTCCTAAATAAACCCTAGAAATGGAACAAACTAATATCCATACAAATGTTCACAATTCTATACAAAACCATAGCAATCCATACTAATCCATACCAATCCATACAAAAGTCCAAAAATCCATACCTTTCCTCTTCTTCTTCTTCTTCTTCCTCTACTTTTTCTCTTCTCCTCTCTTCTTCTTCACGTTTTTTGCTCTCCCAAAATGAGATACCAACTTGGTCTTATCCCTATTTGACCTTACTTTCCTTTTATTACACTTTGGTCCCTCATCTCTTCTCTATTTACACCATAACTTCCCATTATCCCACTTTGGCATATAATCTTATTATCTTATGACTTTTATATCCCGTTTTAACAAATTCCATTTTTACCCTTGTATCTTGTACAAATTCCGGTTTCGAAATTTTCTCACTTAACAAAATAATAATTGCGAAAAATTTCAAAATGCACTTATAATATACCCTAATTATGTTTAAAAACGACTAAGGTGTATTTCGGGGTGTTACACCTTGAGTTGTGAAGTAAGCTTGGGTGGAAAGAATTTCGTTAAGAAGACTTTGACCAATTCTCCCCATCTATTTATAGATCTAGGCATCAAGTTGTGAAACCAATTCCTCACCTTATCCCGTAGAGAGAATGGGAAAAGCTTCAACTTAATCACATCATGGTCGACCCCGTTCATCTTAATTGATCTACACAACTCCAAAAAGTTAGAAAGGTGCCCATTGGGATCCTCAGAAGGATTACCCTCGAACTGTTGCTGTTGGACCATGGAGATTAAAGCAGGTTTTAGCTCAAAATTGTTCGCATCAATGGATTGGTGCCGAATTCCTGAATAATTCTCATTCATCATTGGTCTCCAACAATCTCCAAGTGTCGGTTCTCGTATTCCAAGTATTTCATATTGATCAAAGTGGCCCTCACTGTATTTATCAATGTTTTGCTCTTCTATCCTGATATTATCTGCCCTGATTCTTTTCAAATTAGACAATATTCTTTTAATTTCTGGATTAAACGACAATAACTTAGATGTAGACCTTCTATGCATAAAAATTGGGTACTTGAAATAAAAAACAACACTAGAAAACAAAATAAAAACAAAGATAAGAAAAACTAATCAAAATAAAAGAGAATAAAAGAAATAAAGTAATTTTCACGAACACAATTTTTTTTTTTTTGTTATGTTTTTCTCAAATTAGTAAATTTCACTTTTGCTAGAATATCAATCCAAATGCCAAAAACCATAAATTATTGGAAACAACACCAAAAACTTGTTAAGTTGTTGGAAATGACACCAAATACTTGTTAGTCCCTAGCAATGACGCCAAAAACTTGTTAGATTGTTGGCTTACGCCACGACTTGTGATGTTTGCAATATGTAACTATAAAAATTGAAACAGTCTAAACCTGCCAGTGCATGGGCCTCAAGTAATAAATTGGTTTTCTATTACGAACTAAGATCGTTCCCACGAGGATTTTAGGTTTTCTGGGGGATTGAGTACCCCGACTACTTGCTTAATCCACTATTTGAGTATCCAATTAAGTTGAGGTGAAATTATCATACTAACTAGGAGCAAAACTTAACAAAACAAAGAATGTTTAATGAAACTGGATGCAAGTGCTTAAAACACATGAAAAGAAACTTATAGAGGAACTAGGGTTGGTTATTGTCAGTGATGTTTAACGATTCATCTACTTAAGGCACGTGTTGGTTGATTTATAACTTGAATTGGTCCTAGGAATTGGTACAAGGATCCCACATTTGTGTTCCCCTTTGTATTTTCTCGTACTATCGACCTATTCAATTACGTCCTTTAGGTCGATAGGATGATACTTTTCAACGTCCTTTAGGTCGAGATAGCTCTATTGGTCACGGTTAAGTACATGCAATAGAACAACCCGGACTAAGCTCGGATTGGTCATAATTACGTACATGCAATCCTCACTTAATGTATTTGGTGTCCCCTCCTAGTGAAATCCACTTAGTACTAGACATTTCTAATTCCCTAAACCTCTTTAACTAGGTTAATTCGAATACTGATTAATTGATTCACATCTTAAGAGAATCAGAACCAGATTTTAGGGTGTAATCCAAGCATCACCAAGGATGCCCTAGTAAATGGATTGAAGATTCAATTCTCGGTATGCATCAATTAGCCAAAATCATAATATTCCAAAGATCTAACACCAAACACAACAACTCAAGCATAAATCATCCAACCAAACAAAAGATTAGACAAATCTAACATAAAATTTGATAACCAACCCTATAGAGTGATTAGCCTAACATCTCAGCTATCAAAACCCACAAATTTGTATTGATAACAAATATGAAATTGTAGAACTTGAAGAAGGAGAAGAGATAGAGTATAAAACAGAGTTTAAGCTGAAAATGACTTCAATCCCAAGCTTCAAGCTGAAATTCCCACTATATATAGTTGTTTTACTCAGTAATCTTCAATTACAATCCAAGTCTTCACAAAACAGCTCTTAATCTAAGAAAATCTGGAATCTAAACTAAAAAAGGAACAAAACTTCAAGGAGAGGAGAAACCCTAGAAATGAGAGCCTCCCTACCTAAAAGTTTGAACCTTAATCATTAGAACGATTATAGTATTTATAGGCCTTGGAAAATGGGCCAATGATGGGAAAAAAATGGGAATGTTGTTGCTCCAGCCCTTCGCCGCGGTGAACACACATGTCATCTTCTCCTTGTCTCATCTATTCATCGCGATAAACAGTAGCTTCACTGTGGTGAACCTTTTTGCCGTTGCAAACAACATCTTCGCCATGGAGAACCAGAGAGTGGTCTTTCAATCATCTTTCTCTTCGTGGCGATGAATAGTAGCCCTTGCATTGACGAACCAGTAACTTCTATATTTTCTTAGCTTAGGCTTAGCTGTGGCAAAGCACTCCTTTGTCGTGGCGATGTGTTCGTCGCGACAGACAACTCACTATGAATGTGACTTCATGCTAAGTTGATTTCTTTCATCACTTTTGCTTGGTTTCCTTTTAGGCACACGTAAGAGCATGAGCAAATGGGGATTAAAACTCTAAGAGATAATGGTGTGAATCTAGCATTTAAGTTTCATATAACACATGGAAATCATACTAAAAATGCTAATAAGATTCACACCTATCATTCGTTCAGGTGGGCCTCAAGCTGTCATTGCTATTTGGATGGTTGGTATTTCTGTGGTGATTCAACTGCATAGAAAGGCCTGGCAGCTTTTTGGTCCCCTATGATATCGATTTGGCCTAGCAGGGTCAGGAAACTCAATATTTGGTGATAAGATGAAGGTAGGGCCTTCATGGTATGGATCCAGGTGCTACCTAAGATGGCATTGAAGGATGAAGGTTCATCAATCATTATAAAAGGGACAAGGGCGATGATTGGCCCTGCTGCTACGGGCAATATACCTCCCCGTGCGAGATGGTTTGTGTTTTGTTGAAACCACTAAGATTCTCCCTAGATTGTGGAGGTTGTCGGGTTGGTACCCCAGTCGGAGTGATGAGGGGAGGTAGAGAAGGTCGGCAGCGCTACCATGATCGATTAAGATACGTCACATCAGATAACATCTGACTTCTAAGGTTAGAACAAGCGCATCATCATGGGGACGTGGATAGCTACCGCAAGGGGGACTCGGAGAACATTATTGTACTATCTATGCGGTGATGAGCTTATAAAATACTAATTTTAGCCCTATGTTTTACTTAGTTTTTATGTTAAATAAGTGTCCTACTCTAAATGTTCATCTTTGTGATTAGGTCAACTATTTGGAGGAATTGTGTGAAAATGAGAGACAAAAGAAGGAAAAATCAGCAATTTCCCACACAGCATAAGCAACAGCCACTATTTTCTGACTTTTTTCAACTATAATATGAGCTTAAATGACATCAATATTTATATGGATGAATTCTAAACTTCAAGAGCTTTCTAACGGTACCAAGAACACCCAATTTGGAGTTTGAACGAAGAAGTTATGCACGTTGAAATCCATAGAAGATGTTCGTCGCAACAAAGCCACCTTTGTTGCGATGAAGTAGAAAGATCACATGGAAAAAGCCGCGGGTTCGTTGCGATGAATCCATCTTTGTCGTGAAAATCATGCTTTTTAGAGAACCTACCTATGGGTTCGTCGCAATGAAGCACCCTTCGTCATGACGAAGCAACACGACCTAGCAACTTAACAACACATTTCAACCATGTTTTCAAAGACCTATAAAAGAGAACACATTCTAGAGTTAAAGGGGGTTTGCACTTGGAAGGGTTCAGACTTAGAGAGAAGAGGGCCGGGAGAACGGAAGGGACACTAGGAAGATTGGAACACCAGGGATCCGAAGGAAGAAGACAAAAGATTCCATCAATCTTTCAGCCTAGAGTTTCTTCTTTCTTTATTTTCATGTTTTCTACAAACCTTATCTCCAGATTCTCATTATGTTCCAAACTTACAATCTAGGGTTTTTGGGTGTATTTTGGACATGAAGCTTACATTTAATTTCTCGGGTTTCTTAGCCTTTTGTTTCATACGATTGCACCTCTATTGATTCATACTTGATTTTGTTTTCATGTTGATATCTGGTCAATATTAATGTGGTGAGTGGTTCTTTACGAGATCTGAGAAGGGAGTAGAGAATTAGACGTAGGTGAATCAACCTAATTAGTTTGGTAGTGTAGAAATTATCGGTAATTAGGAGGCTTGTGAGGTTCTTGGGTCTTAAGGCATCTCGAGTGCTTGGGGTTGAGCTGAAGAAGAAACCTAGTACTAGTTGGTAGGTTATCTGACCTTGAGAGAGGCTTATAACTAAATTAGACAAGAATCGCCTTAGAGAACTTCCTCAAGAAAGAATAGAATAGGATTCTGGTTCAACTATAAGTGGACTGTCCAATTGTACCAAAAACCCTAGAATTTACTATCTCTTAGAACCCCTACTTGCGTAGTTCAATTGCCATATTGAAATTAGATTAGCTTAGTTTAAATTCAGTTTCAACCATCATTGTTGACTATTTGGATATTAGAAGAGTATTGTAATTTTGGTATTTAGCGCCCCATTTTTCCTATGGATCGATCTTTGTACCTTGCGTACACTGTATTACTTGATACGTGTATACTTGTGCAAATAGGCATAAATTATATACCTTTTCACTGAGTTTAATTGTATATCACGTAAAAAGCCTATCATGGGGCGCATGTTGTTGGGGACGAAACTATACTGAATTCCAACACACCAATGGGCTAGATGATGGTTGACCCCAAGTATTGGGAGCCATTGGGATGGCAAGGATTGTGTCAATTATGGGCCTAGAATTCACTGGTGTGGAAGATTAGGTAGATCTAGCACCCGACCTTGCGTTAACAAGGCTCGACTTTTCAAGTTATTGTTGGAGGAGTTCCCTTATGGCCATGAGATCCAGTAGTCTTTGTAGTTGGTAACACTTGTTGGTCTGGTGCCCATGCTCTTTGTGGTAATCACAAAATATGGATTTATCTCTTCTATCTGGGTCACCCCTCTATGGGTTTGGCCAGTTGAACCCCTCAAAGGATTATATGAGTGGGAGAAGCTAAAATCTGGTTAGCGTAAACCAAGCGTACTCTCTTCTTCTGCTTTGTCCAAGGCTATCTTTGTCGTGGTTCCTTGTCTCACTAGTCTCCTCTCGAGAGTTATCTCTCGTCGTGAATCACATGATTCATGTTTGTCTCTACTACCCTGCCCACTGCGACACTACTTTTCCCTCTACCACGGCTATCGCGCCTTGAATCAGATGTGGAAGCTACAATTCTCTTGGTTGTAACGATCATGTCATCTTGTAGCATTGCACACTAGTAACTCCTTTGAAATAGCTCATCCTCTATTGTTGAGGGGTGTAGTGAGAGTGAATCAAAGGATTGAGTGTTGGGGAGGATGGCTTGTTTCACTTTAGCAGCAATGCCCAGAGTATTTGTACTGCGCGAGGCTGCGGGATTGTGACTTGAGCTCTTCATAAAGTCTCTGATCGATTCAGATCTTCCCATCTTTATGTGGAATAGGCTGGTGATTCTTTGCTTCCTCTTGATTAAACACATGTATTGGGTAACAAATTTTTTAGATAAAGCATGAAAGGATGTTACCGTGTTAGGTGGGAGGCGATGGAACCAAGATAAGGTAGGTCTGGTGAGATTGGATGGGAACACCCTACATAGAAGGGCGTCATTGCTACTTTGGAGCATCACGACTTGGCAGAAATCCATTAGGTAGTTAAAAGAGTCCTCCAATCCATCATACAACTGAAACTTTGGCAACATAAAGTGCGGAGGAGCTTCATGTTGGAGGATGGCGGGACGAACGGAGAAGTCGACATGTCCTCTAGTGCTCCCAAGATAGGGTCTTGGCTTCTGGGTAGAGAGGTAGTTCTATTCGCTTGATTCCTCTCGTCAGCGATTCTGTTTTGCTTAAAAGGTCGAGTAGGAGGCTCATTGGTCGATGTTGATTTGCTAGGGCTTTGAGGTCTATCAAGGTCGTCATGGCTAGGGGCCATCGCCATAGCGCGTAGGGCGACATCATCTTCCAGCTACTAGGAAAGAGGCGAGCTGTTGTTCTTTAAGCATTTGTTCCAATGATAACATCCGCCTTTCCATTGAAGGTAAAAGGTTGGAAAGTCCGACTTCGCCCATCGCATAGCCTTAGAAGGGAGTATCGAGTGTCTTAGTAATGCAACAAAGAGAAGTGTGAGAAGAGGGATCCCACAGACGACGCAAATGGAAAAGCTCAAGCTTTCAAAAGAATTTTTATTTCTCTTTAATTGCGGAAAGAATTGTCTCTATATTTTCTGGTTACAAATTGATCAATTTATATAAAGCATGCCATGTGGCTTCCTATAATTGGTTACTGATCCATCATGGTCATGGATGTAATGGGGGTGGAATGCATAGTGGAAGGCGCGACAATGGAGTTCATGGAAGTTCGTGTGTCACCCCACGTCCCTATTTGACTAATTCTGTGTTCTATGCGATGACTCGGTCTTCACAACTCTATCTGACTAGGTTGGGTTGGTTGGTTTTCGGTCCCAAGGCTTGATGCATGACATGCCTGAGGTCATGTGAGAAGTATGGTGGACTAAACTCCCTCGTGAAGGTTCCTGATGTTTAAGTGATTGGGGTTGGGCTGATACCTAGGACTTGGATTCCCTAGGCATTCAAGCTTCTCACGTGCGAAGCACATGAGATTAGACTTATCACATTCCAATTATGTATTTTTTTAAAATAACATAAGAATAGAGGACGGGCCCAAGGGCTTGCGAGTTAAGCCTAAAATGAAGCTCATAGCCCGACCCTTTTAAAAACAGACTAGACCCTAAGCGGGCCTTGAGCTTTTTGGAAACCCTTAGGATTAATAGACAAACTTCTAAAATTTATTGTATCTTATATTAAAAGTTGTTACATTTTTTTTATTTTACATAAAATTATGCAAAACATATTTGTAAGAAGTTTTTTTTTGAAGCTAAAATGGATACAAATTGGTTTTAAAATTCAATTGGATTTGAGGTAATTGAACTTTCCATCAATCCTAAAATATGAATCACTCTCTTTCTTTATAAATTTTGAAATGGATTAAGAAACTCACCAATAAATTCATTTTATACTATATATTTAATTCAATAAATAGTTATTTTAAAAAAAAAAAGTCTTCTATCATGCATGTTGTTTTTATTTATTTTAAATTAGTATTTTATTTAAACTATGTAGGATAAAGGGTCAAGTCCAAGAGCCATGTTTAGAAGTCCACCTCCAATGCTAACAATCAAAATTAAGCAATGATTTGGGTATCATTACCTTAAAATGTACGCGAGGTATATATGCTGACGGTCGTAGGTTAATGCAGCAGTGCATGACAGGTCCCCAACAGGCAACACTCAAAAAAAAAAGAACCGTTAGTTTCCCGGGAAATCCTCTGTGGAGGGAGTTGCCATGGATGACCCTTTCAACCCCATTTCCTTTCCCTAAAATTCCTCGCTATCAACCTTGTCTGTTTTTGTCCCCTTGAATCCAAGCTGTATCCCTCTCTTTTCTCACCTTTTTCTTCTCCCTGGTCGCCCTCGTTTTTTCTCTCAGGTAAGCCATCCCTTCTTCACCTCCATCACCACATTCTTTCTTCTTCTCTCCCTTCCACCATGGGCAACTGTTGCTCCCAAGGCAACAACAACGACGGCCCAACCAATGACAAGGGAGAACCTGTCCCTGAGCCTGGTTATAACCCGGATAACGCCGGAGCAGATGCCTCAACCATGCTGCCTAAACCCGCAGCCCCATCGGCAGCCACCGCCTCATCTGGTGGCGCGTCTAGCAAGCCTAGCAAGCCTGCCCCCATAGGACCTGTCTTGGGCAGGCCTATGGAGGATGTCCGTTCCCTTTACACCATCGGAAAGGAGCTCGGCCGGGGGCAATTTGGGGTTACTCATTTGTGTACCAGCAAGGCAAGCGGTGAGCAGTTTGCTTGTAAGACAATAGCCAAGAGGAAACTTGTTAATAAAGAGGATATTGAGGATGTAAGGAGGGAAGTTCAGATAATGCACCATCTGACAGGCCAGCCTAATATAGTCGAGCTTAAGGGTGCATATGAGGACAAGCATTCTGTTCACTTGGTCATGGAGTTGTGCGCCGGAGGAGAGCTCTTTGATCGTATTATCTCCAAAGGGCATTACACTGAGCGCGGCGCTGCGTCTTTGCTTAGGACCATTGTTCAGATTGTTCACACCTGCCATTCCATGGGTGTTGTCCATAGGGATCTTAAGCCTGAAAATTTCCTTCTTCTTAGCAAGGATGAGAATGCTCCTCTCAAGGCTACTGATTTCGGTTTATCTGTGTTCTTCAAACAAGGTTCCTTACCCATCATCATCTTTCTAACCTTTTATAATTTATCTAATAAGGAAGACTCTCTAAGGTTTACTTAATTTACTTAATGCCTAATAAAACTTTTGTTTTAAATAATGCTTAATAGGATTAATTATTTAGGTGGCCTTTGTTTAATTGGATTTTTGGTGAAAGATTTAATCTGCTTGTTTTTTAATTTAAAAAAAACAAGTCATAAAAACTTTTTCGGTGAAATGTTTGACTTTTGACTTTTTTCTTAATTCCTTTTTTGAATTATTTTTCTATTAAAAAAACTAAATATTCAAATATTAGAAAATAATATAATTCAATTAAAACTCTTATAATTCCTTTCATGATAATTAAATAAAAGCATTTGTATCTTTAAATTTTTATTTAAAAATTTATTTTTCTCAAAATTTAGATAAAAATTAAAAGATTGATTTTTTTTAGAAAAACAAACAATTAATTAATTTTTCTCAAAATTTAGATAAAAATTAAAAGATTGATTTTTTTTTTAGAAAAATAAACAACTAAATAATTAATTCTATTAAGCACCGATCATAACAAAAGTTCGTATTAAGTAAAAAAACAAATGCCACCTAATTGATATATGCTAAGTTCCATTAAGCATTAGGTAAAAAAAACAAACTCACCTAATTGATTTATGCTATTTTCCTCTTTGTAATTACCTTGATTAATCTGTTCTTTTAACAGTAAAAATTTCGATAATTCTCGTCTTACAGGAGAAGTATTTAAAGATATTGTTGGCAGTGCATATTACATTGCACCTGAAGTACTGAAGAGAAGATATGGACCAGAGGTTGATATATGGAGTGTTGGGGTTATGTTGTATATCCTTCTATCTGGTGTTCCTCCCTTCTGGGCAGGTACGTAATTAATTATCAAGTCTTTTTTGTTATATATACTCTTTTTCAACCTCTTCAAAGAGAAGAAATATTTAAAATGATTACTACTCATAAGTCATAACAAAGAGAAATTGGATTAACAGAATCAGAGCATGGGATATTCAATGCAATCTTACGTGGTCACGTTGATTTTACAAGCGACCCATGGCCTACTATTTCAACTGGTGCGAAGGATATTGTCAGAAAGATGTTAACTTCAGACCCCAAACAGAGGATAACAGCAGTCCAAGTT
This sequence comes from Tetrastigma voinierianum, assembly GCA_016808115.1. Taxonomy (NCBI): domain Eukaryota; kingdom Viridiplantae; phylum Streptophyta; class Magnoliopsida; order Vitales; family Vitaceae; genus Tetrastigma; species Tetrastigma voinierianum. The sequence goes on along the minus strand of JAEQBH010002583.1, from coordinate 73,895 downwards.
CTCAGTGAGTAATCCTAATTAGGCAGTATGATCTCGAGTCAGTATTTCTAGTCGTTGTACATTTTCTTATAAAATTCAATTCCTTCTCAGATCATCCATGGATTAAGGAGGATGGGGAAGCACCTGATACTCCTCTTGACAATGCAGTTTTCGAAAGGTTCAAACAATTCAGAGCAATGAACAAGTTCAAGAAAGTTGCTCTTCGGGTACTTTTAATTATCTTATTGAAATTGAAAACAAGTCAGTATATTAATTAAGTTCGAGCAAATTTTCTTTATTGAAATTGAAAACAAGTCAGTTAATTAATTAAGTTTGAGCTAATGAGGCCCGGCTTTAAGGTCAAGGGTTGGACAGTGATGCAAAGTGATCATAGATGTCAAAAAAAGAAAAAGAGTTTAAACTCACATTTTTCTTGTCTGAATATCATATTCATGGTTCTGAAACTGAAACTTTCTTGCTAATCTTGATGAATCAGCATAAATTCTGAGGAAATTTCTTTGTTGTTTACTTTTGTCAAATTGTTTCAGGTCATTGCTGGTTGTCTATCAGAGGAAGAGATCATGGGTTTGAAGCAAATGTTTAAGGGCATGGACACTGACAGCAGTGGAACTATAACACTTGAAGAGCTGAAGCTAGGTCTGTCCAAGCAAGGAACAAAGCTGTCTGAAGCTGAAGTTCAGCAGTTGCTGGAAGCAGTAAGTTCTTACCACCCCGAAAAACAAAATTATTTCTCCTAATATATTTCTATCAAACTCTGCTGCATCACTCTAATAATTCTTATGCTTCTTTTTACAGGCTGATGCAGATGGCAATGGAACCATTGACTATGATGAGTTTATCACAGCAACTATGCACTTGAACAGAATGGACAGAGAAGACCATCTCTACACAGCCTTCCAATACTTCGACAAAGATAATAGCGGGTAATGACCACAATTAATATCACCATTTCGAATTATTTCATGTTCTAATGGTTAATGAGGAGGTTGAGCTAATGCATAACTACATCGATCCGCAGGTATATCACGACCGAAGAGTTGGAGCAAGCTCTCCATGAATTTGGCATGCACGATGGAAGGGACATAAAAGAAATCCTAAGTGAAGTTGATGGAGATAATGTAAGCAGCATAAAGAACATTAATTAATTTTCTTTTCGCTTTCCTTTCCTCGTTTTTTCCGAAGAATCAAATGTGGGAAAGCCATTGAATTAGATGACATTTTGATGGTTTTAAATATATATATATATATATATATATATATATATATATATATATATATATATATTTTTTTTTTTATTTTTATTTTTATTTTTTTTTTTTCAGGATGGCCGGATCAACTATGATGAGTTCGTGGCAATGATGAGAAAAGGGAACCCAGAAGTAGGGAACCCAAAGAAGAGACGGCCGGATGTATTTGTTTGATTTATTGAATTTTCCAGAGGGGGAAGAAACAATGACTCCCGTGTCATCCTGGTGTTTTACAATGCTAGAAAAGAAAAGAAAAGAAAAGAAAAGAAAAGAAAGAAAAAGAAAAGAAAGGAAAAGAAAAGAAAAGAAAAGAAAAGAAAGATAATTGGTGTATGCATTTCCGAAATATCAAGAAATTTGTAATCCTTGGATGCTGATCATGTATAGAAGCTACTTGGAGAGGATGTGGGTGAGGAGTTGGCTCAAAAAGAATTTGCTGGTGACTTTTTGGATGTGAAGTTGGGGTTGGTTAACCCTGTCAAAAACATTAATGTAACATTTTTCATCACTTTATAATTAACATGGATAACATGGGACCTACCTCTGTCTTGCTGGTTCAGTACTTTCAAGCACAATCACCCTTCATACTATTAATCTCAGGGAAAAAGACTAGTACTGCTCTTTAATTAATATATAGGTCTACTGATTAATTAGCACATCACCTTATTAATTTCAGGGAAAAGACTGTGATCTTATGGCATAGGGTGGATGCAATGTTCTCACACTTCCAATGAGATACTTGTTTATTACTGCCATTGAGTAATAACTTGAACCTTAAGGCTCCGTTTGAACTAGAAAGCATTGGGGAAAGAAAAAATATACAAATGATTCAGTTTCAAAGTATTGCGAAAAAGAAAAAAAAGCTAAGAAAAATGATTTTATCATGTTTGATTTCAATATGAAAAATATAAAAGAAAAGAAAATATAAGAAAAATTCCCTAAAATTTTACATTTTTAAAAATTTACTAGTTCTTATATAATGAGAAACAAATAAAATAGTTTGAATAAACATATAATTAATTTATTAAGTTTAAAATTTTTCCTCCAAATTTTCTTTTCTTCAACTTTTCCTCTTTATTTTCTTTCTTTAGTATTTTTTGGGTTTCAAACTCTTTAGTCTTCGGGTTTGAATAAGCGTAAGGAAAATGATTTTTACCGTGTTTGGTTGAATATGTCAGTCTTAATTTACATATTTTTAAATTTTTTAGTCCTTAATTATATGATAGAGAAAAATAAATAAATTTGTTTACATATTTTAAAATTATTTAGTCCTTAATTATATGATAGAGAAAAATAAATAAAACGAATTTGAGAATTAATTTACATTAAATATAGGATGAATCAATGAATGTATAGAGGATATGCGTTTTTTAAAACATTATTTGAACAAGAAAACTTTATCAAACCAAGATACCCAAATTTCTCAACAAAATAATCAAAAGAAACTATAGCAATGGATAAAGAAAGACATAAAATAATGGGTAGAAGTACTTACATATAGCGTGATACACCCTCTATTCACAAGGGGAAACTTCTGCATTACAGACTTAGAAGATAAAATTACAATATCTCTAGTACGACATAACTTGAAATTCTTTAATATTTAAGTCTGTAAGGGAGTTTGTAGAGTGCACTGAAAGCTTGATCTTCAACTGTAATATCTTTGACCTGTTTTGGCATTTTTCTTGGACTTGTACCTAATCTATTCCACTAGTACTGACTGTGAGCTCATTCTCGGTTGTTCAGAGCTTGAGGTATTCAGAAGCTTGAAGCCAGAGCTCATTCATGAGGTCAATATCATGATCTTAATCTCAGTCCTCTCACTCAACTCTTACCTTCTTGCAGTCTGCATAGGCCCTGCCAATCATCAAATAACAAACAAATAAAAATGTTAAGTATATATTAAATTAAATCTTCATGCATAGCGTAGCCTTTATGTAGAAATACGTGCATTGGATTGAGTTATTAATATCTTAAAAGTCTCTAAATATTTCTACAAGAGGTATTTACTTTAGAAAGTCTGTGATTGATGAAGGATACTTGACGATAAATTTCCTTATTAAAGTTGTGATAGCTTAAAGGCAAGTACAGAGAAAGATAAAAATTGAAGGTTAGAGTCTCATCTTGGGATCAATGATCAATATATAAGATTCAGAGCTGAATTCTGAGTTATAAATTCGAGGGTTTGGAGATTACCATTAACTAGATTGAAAGCAGAGCTGAAGAAAGAATAAACCAAAATGGATATTGAAAGATCACAGATTATAGAATATTTCAGATTAAAGTGTTATGTTTCAATGCCTTCACCTTGGGTGAAAGATGATATTTTGATTTTTCTTCATCTTATCTATGTAATGTGGGTAATGGGTATCGATGTTGTTGAGAGGGAAATAGAGGAAGTTCATTTTGGATTATGCTGAGTATTAAGTTAAGAAAAAGTATGTAAGGTGAAGAGAGTCTGTTCATAAGACTAATTAGTAAACAACCCAGATAGATCGATAGAAATCGCCCACAATTTGACTAACCATGGGCATAAGCGATTGCCGTTCTATAAAATTCATGTCACTTTTGTATATTATTATATATCATATATATTATAATATATAAGAGGTTGAAGTCCTATCTTTCATATTAAGAATAACAACTAGTCTAATATCAGATGTATTAGAACACATGGTTCTAATATTCCAGGTATCAGTAAATCACTTTCAGTTATCAGGTAGATTCATTTCCTCCCCTCGTTGTGTGAATAGATGAATCCAGGCGGATGTTCATAAAATGCCCTCGTCTGGTTGATGATCTAAACTATGGTGATTGGAAGAGGAATTTTACACATAAGTACTTTATCAGTCTTTAAAAGGGCAAAATATGGCAAATAAATTATGGCGATTGTCGTCCCAATCATTAAAATGAAAGAATGATAGTAAAACTGACCAAGATGGGCCAAAATGAGAAAAAAAATTAAGCCTCAAGAAACTTCACTACTCTCCATGCTATCCAATGTGGTATGGATGATAGGACACTTCAGAGGACTGTCTTCAGTATCATCATGATTTGAAAAAGAAGCGTAAGGAAAATGTTTAAGGAAATCAGTGTGAAATGAGAAGAAAGAAGGAGATGACAGACATCTAGAAAAGTCTAAATCTGCCAAAATCGAGCAAGAAGATCATGGAAATCTAGAGAAAATCATCAATATATGAGCACTCACTTCAAGTATATAAAGAAAGGGCAACTCCACAAGAAAGGGATCATTGGGATAAAACTATATCATCAGTTAAGGGCGTCTAGACTTGATAGTATTCTCACATGACAATCAAATTAGGTACATCAACAGTATGTGGAAAGGGAGTAAAGATTAGACAAGAGAACTCTCAAAGTCAAGAGCTGCAGTATATAAGATTGTGCGAACTGAAGTCTCTGAATCAAGAAAGACAGTCAGAACCAGTGCAAGAATCAAATCTTCTAGGTCAAGAAAGAATGGAAAGCGCTTAGAAAAGATGTCATAGGTTATTGAGAAAGATTTGAAAAATGATTTTTCTCAAACCAAGAAGGTCAAGGATGAACAAATGAAGAGTCTTTTGCTTCAAATCTTTGATCCTTGTCGCTCCTTGAAGATGGTGATGATTAGATAAACTAGAAAGTTGGAAAAGGGAAACTCAAGCCAAAAAGCGAGAACCTTTGGTCAAGATGGGTCAACCATAGATTTGACAGTGTAGAACCTCTTTATTTGCATCGATGGCTCTTGTGTCTTCTGACCGCCACTTTGAAGAAAACCTCTGTTAGGATTCTTCTATTGAGTATCTCTCTGCAGCACAATGGAAGAACATACAAAAACATGGAATCCCACCCAACGGATCAATCATGGAATTACAAAAATCAGTCAAACATGGAAAATGAGAAAGAGCTTAAGAAGCTGACTCGTGATTAGCGAAAAGGGAGCAAAAGCCAAAAATAGATGCTTTTGTGAAAATATCGACTCATTAGTGGGCAATGACTAAAATTTTCTTGTCATGATGTGTCAGGCTAAATTTGATGATATCTGGTTGATCTTTGCCAGGCAAAGCGGTGAAAACCCATTCTACACCTCAAATCTATATGATGGAAGCAAGAAACCCACCCCCATGAACTAGACACACGTGAACCGATGGCCCAGACAATGTACGCAAGTGGCAATCTCAACGAGAGATTCCATGACAAAAAATGCACAACCATTTCACAATCTCAATTTGAAAAAATTTTTTCAATAAATAGCAAACCCTCGGAAGGCAATTATACAAATTATGAATTTGGGAAAATATGGCAAATAAGAAGGGAAGAAAACAGGAGGTGAGCCGCCTCGATTTAGTGTGTCGCGTGTGTATCATAGTTTGTGGATTCGCGAGTCGTTGTCAGTTCTCAGTTCTTCATTAGATTGACCATAGTCACACCATTGCCGCTGCCGTCTCGGGTTATTGAGATCTTCAATCCCACAGAAGTGGCAGGCCGGTGACCTGCCCACTCCCCCCATCATCACCCCGTCCCCGGCTGTTCCCGATCCATTTGCTCAGCTGACGGCGAGCAGTGATCCTTTGGCGGCGTCTCATCAAAGCGACGTGGGCAGCCTAGTGGATGTGTCGCTGGCGGCCGTTTTCGTTTTCTTTTATTTTCATTCAAAACCAACGGCGACAATTTTGATCTAATACCAGCAGCATCGTTGCACAGGCGTTGACACCACCCAGCGGTCTTGTCGTTTCGTTTGCATATCTCTGTTAAAAATGGCCCAGTTTTGCGTGGTTTTGTAAAGCAGCGTCGTTTGGTACATCACAGGTACAAAAAAAAATTGCGAGCGAAAGCGGCGTCGTTTTGAAGCAAACCCCATTTTCCCCCCCGAATAATAATTGGCCTACAAATATTTTATTCTCCTTCTCAGTATAAATTTACAATGTATATAAATAAATATTATTAATAAATGAAAACCATAAATCTCTTTTGTGAATGATTTAAAATACAAATTTAAAAAATGTTTTACTTGATATAGATTAATTTATTTTAGTAGCCTACAAATATTTTTATTAAGTTCTAATTATTTTTCAATTTATAATATTATAAATAAAATATCTAGTATAAATAAGAAAAAAAAACCATAAATCATATTTTTGTGAATAATTTAAAATACAGTTAAATAAATCATTTTATGATGTCGAATTCATTTATTTTGTTGCCATTAACATACATATCTTTCATTTAATATTCCATTAACTATTTAAATAGTTGTTTTTACTAAATTTTCACCTTAGTTTACCAATACTTAATTTAAGTTTGATTTTGTAGCAGAAGGTAACATCCTCATAAGTCATAGTGGCGGGAAAATCTTTCTCTGCATTGGAAAAGGCGTTGTCCCTTGTCATATATCTTGGTTGACCATAACGAGATCAGGTGTTCGGTATTGAACCTTAGATATCAAAGTTTTGGGATCAGTGATGACCAGGATTTGGATCAGAAGTGATGTGGTTTTGAGAATGAATGTTGGAGTTGACCATATCTGGACTTTATGTTCATTCAAAATGGTAAGTCAAGTCAAACATTATTGTACAAAATGGCATGAGATATTTCGCACGAGATCGCAAAATGGCGCAAAGTGGGCGAACATCACCCAGACGAGGTGGGTTATCTTATATAATTTTCTGTAATTATTTTCATCGAAGAATTTTATTTATATCTAATTTTATTTTTTTAGCATTGTGTCTGAGCTATGAATATGTTTCAAGGATGTTAGAGTCAGGTGGATTTATGATCGTTGTTGGGAGGTGCTTAAATATTGTGATAAGTGGATGATTATACCGCAAAGCAACCCTAGGCCCCGCTCCCCTGTTTATGAGGGAACTCATGATATATGTATCTCTTGACTTGGATCAAGATCCATATAGCAATGCAACAGTTAGCTCTCCAAGGAAGAGACCTCGAAGAAAAGCAAAGAAAAGAAAGCGCATGCAAAAGTAAGGCGAGTCCAACAGATACTAGTAATTCTATTTCATATATGATTTGTGAATTATCTGGGCAGAGTGAAAAGAGAAAGAATTTTTATGAGGAGCAAAAGCTTCAATTACTGAAGGAGCAAGCATGAGGAGGATGCGCAAACCGACATCGCTAAACGCGGCCAAGATGTGGATGCGTATGAGCAAGATAGGTTGTAGATGATCGCCGATGATGCCATTATGGAAAAAGACATCTCACATATGACAGTTGAACAACAACACTATTATCAACTACGTAAGAATGTGATTATGACAAAAGCAATGAAAAATGCAAGTAGCTCCAACTTTAATGTATAAATAGATTACTATCTGTTTATTTTCATTGTAATTTCAATTTTTGTCTACTTACTTAATTGGAATATTCAAATTATCTAACAAATTTGAGTAGTAAAAAATGATTAAAATATGCAACTAACTTGAATTTTCATTAAAAAAACATAACATAACATGACAGAGCAAAACATAATATTAAAATAAGGCAAAATCACTCGATAACGCTCATTCGTAGGCCCACGCATGTGCAATGATGTCGCGGGCGCAGGGCATAGTGGGTGTTCGACCGAATACGGCTTGGTAGCCATAAATCGATCAAAGGTCTCGCCTCATGAGACTTCAATCAAACATCGGTTCCAATGAGTCATAGTCACATCGCCAAAGAAATTTATCGCGAACAAGTTCATTGTCATCAACCCGCTCATCCTCAATTATCATGTTGTGTAATATAATACACGCTTTCATGATAAAAGTCAAGTCTTTATGATGCCAGAATCGAGTCGGTCCTCGAACGATAGCAAAACGAGCTTGAAGCACCCCAACGCCGCTTTACATCCTTCTGCACTTCATGCTGTTCTCGTGTGCAGTGGAGCTAACTTCAAGATGCAAAATCAATAACAATTGTCGCCCATTTTGATATATATATATACCATCTCAAGATAGTATCCATATTGTAATGGTTTCCCATTATAGATAATTTGTCATGCACAAGATCCTTCTCGCAGTTAGCAAATAGATTGGAGGCGCCGAAAGTACATTAATATCATCATAGACTCGCATGCCAAAAAAGCATGCCATATCCACAAGTCGTAGGGAGGCACTGGTCGAGCACAATAGGTCATCGCGACATGCCAAGATATTCTAAGATATCGCCGATGTTTTCCAAAGCCTGCAATACAATCAAAATCGCTGTGATTGATTCCAAAGCCACGCTGATTAGCTTTTCTCCGTAATGTACTTAGATGTCACCTGGGTTGGGATCCGAGATATTCAGCCCAAAATTTCTACCACCTCGCGTGAGAATCGACACACACTCGATGGTTATGGTCTCTCCACTCGGTTATTACCTGCCGAGTGAGTCCGCGTATTATTGCCGTATGCAAGCACGCCAAGTGCACTGGCCATTTTTGTTCACCTGATAAACCCAATTGTAGTTGAGAATATTTTTCTTGCACGAACATCGATCATGGTTGTATGTAAAATTCGAAGAAACAGAGGCCGACTTAAACGAAAGTGCTTGCGAATAATGTCAGATCTGGATTCTCACGAAGTAATTCATTTAGCAATGAATGGCCGCTTAACTCACCACATATCGGTATTAAGTTTCCACGATTCTATCTCCATTCGTACCTTATAGCTTTGGTCTTTAAACTGGACATCATAAGAAACCACGGCTTTTCGTCTAAGAAGATGAATCATTCAAAAGACGAACAAAAAGTTATCATCTTGCTTCCAAAGAATCAAAACTCATGTGTAAAATTATAAGTGGACATCCTCCCCACCTCGATAGGATGTTTCTTGAGCTTACTGCTTAATTAAATGCATTAAAGTCAGAGCCATGGATTTGACAAGTCAATACGATATCTATAAGACCAACTTCACGCCTTTTTAATATCCCGATAGATCGCACAACCACCAACCAAATCATCCAACCCGATGTAGCTTTTTATAAGGCCAATGTGATTTGACAAATCACTACCACATGTCAAATATTTCAGAACCCGATGGAACTTTTTATAACCCCAATGTGATGTGAGAAGTCAATCAATGACATGTTAAATCACTGAAGATTTATTAGCTTTTTATAACCCCAGTATGATTTGAGAAATCAACAAAATTATTTTTCATTATTTTTTATAAGAAGTACAAAAATTTTTAAAATTAATTAATATTTGTAACCCAAAAATGAATTATGGAAATTATTAATTCAAAATATTTATATTTATTTTTATTGATTTAATTAAATATTTATGGCCATTTTTATTTTTAATTGAATCTTTATATTTATTTTAAATTTTAATTAAATATTTATTTATCTTTTTAAATCAATTTTATAGTGTATGGAGTGATATAAATGAATGAAGGGTACATGATGTAATTAAGGGGAAGAGAAAGGCAAAATTGGAAATAGATTTGTGATAGATAGAACTCTTAGATGTCATTTGAGACGCTTAGCTAAAACTTTACCAAATCTCAAAAAGTATCTTGTACTCAAAAAATACTTTAGATGCCTTTTTTTTTACTTAACTCCATTGGAGGTGTTCTGGCGCCTTTGAAGAGAAGCCTCCCGTCAGGTAGATCTCAAGAAGAACTACAAACCGAATCAATCCTAGGTCTCGACCTAACATTGATCCACACGAAGGTAGATGAGAGAAACTCCAAGGAAGAACGATCTAGAACTCCAACCAAGTGCTAGCAATGATTGGAAACGAAGAAGAAAGCCTTAGAGAAACGTTTTTCTTTGCGTCAATCTGATGTGTATGAGGGTTGGTTGGTACAATTCAAAACTCCAACACCTTAAAACCATATAAAATGACCAATAAGGGCATACTAGAAGGGTGGGTACGTACGTCTACATGCATCCCTATGCTATGTAGCACGCAACCCATGGGCTTTCAGCTTATAGTCGAGCCAAAAGGCTCTCAAGATCCTTCCTTATGCCCCTAGAATTCACCTAATCCAGAGATACTAATTACATTACTTTCTCCCTCAATTCTGGATCAAATCCAAAATCATTTTACTCCATTTTCACACCTTCTAAGTGTGTGACCCATTAGGTTTTCACTTATGTTGGCAACTCGAATCAACCATTGATTATGAGCAAGTCATGAGCGGTATCTAGCAACATATGAGCCAAATTTATGAAATTAAGATGCCTATATCTATAATTCCAAAGCCATGTTTCCTCGCCTACAGATGCTTCCAAAGCATGTTGATCAGCAGAGGTGAGAATGCAAGGAAAAATCTTGTTTTTTTGACATGGGTACTTCCACTAACAAATGCTTCTTCGATTTGTCTTTATAAACAAAGCAAGTGGACTTTTCATATACAAGAGAATACCCATCCAACATAAATTGCCTAATACGCAACAAATTTGAATTTAGATGAGCAACATTTAAAACATTCTGAATGCTTTTCAATTCGAAAGAGTTCAACATCACAATACCTTTTCCTTGTGCCTCACGTATCGTTCCATCACTCGTTATAATCTGACTAGTCACATATTCATCGAAATCACTGAAAAGATGCAAATCACTTGTCATGTGATTGCTACAGCCACTGTAGATGTACCAAGCTTTTGGAACACATTCTTTGGCAGAGAAACATGCAAGAAAAAGAGTCTTTGTGTCATCTTCCCTATTATCCTGGGCTAGATTAGCTTGTTACTCCTTAAGCCAACAATATTTCTCTATATGGCCATACTTTTTACAGTAGTAACACTGCTTTGGGTTTCTTGAACCTTAATATTGATCATTAGAACAACCACCACTGTTGCCTCCTCTTTTTCCTCACGATGAGGAACCACCACTTGACTTGTAGTTGCTTTGACTGCTTTGTTCACCTTGTAAGAGTTGCATCTTACTGTAAAAAGCATTCTCAACATAATCATCATCATATCTCTTCATCCTCTCTTAATGAGAAAAAAGAGAACCCTACAACTCATCAAAAGTTAACACACTAAAATCTTTTGATTCTTCTATTGCAGCTACAACATGATCATATTTCTTAGGCAAACTCCTAAGATTTTTTTCAACCACCCTTTGCTCACTCAAATCTTCACCATATTTTCTAATTTGATTCACAACATCAATCAAGTTGGAAATATAATCATATAAAACATCTTCATCTCTCATAAGAAAACTTTCAAATTTTCAACAAAGAGTTTGTAGTTTAACAGTTACGACTTTTGCAGTGCCTTTGTATTCAATCCATCTCAAGCCTCTTTCGACCTTGTTGCAGCAGAAATGAGTCGAAAATCACATCATTCACAGAATGTTGGATGAAAAATAGAGCTTTGACATCTTTCTTTCAGAGGTCTCTTAGCGTTTCAATTCTCACACCATCTTTTGTATAGTCCTTCCCCACCGAATCCCCGAGTTCCTAGGATAGAAACAAGGTCTTCATCTTTATACTCCATACATCATAATTGCTCCCTTGAAAAATTGGAATTGAATGCTGCGATGGGTTTACTCCAATGTGATTATTAGCCATCTGGATTGACTTGCTTTAATACCAAATGTTAAAAAATAGGAAGGAATTAACACAATGATAAGAGGAGTTCAATGAGGAATTTAATCAAATACTAAGAAGGTAAAGTAAATGAGCTGAAAGGAATATCTTTATTTTTTGCATAACCAGCCATAATCAGAAAACACAAGAAATCATTAGAGATTTCAACACCCAACTCTCTGACGTGACTCCTAAAAAAACGGAAAATACAACTCGGTTGAAAGACCAAGTCTGATTTGACTAACTCAACTTAAACTAAAATTCAAAAATACCCAACATTAAATAATTTCTACAATAATCTTTAACAGGCTCCTGGACCTATAGAACCCATACATTTAAACCCCACCGGTGGAGGGCATTGCGTTGGCCAGAGTGAATTCTTTGAAATCCACGTGGCCCCCAAGTGGGATGATGATATTTTGAATGACATTTTTGAAGGAAGAGATAGGAATATACTAAAGGAGATGCTCCTTAGCAGCTCTGAGGAGGAGGATAGCTGGATATGGCTATTTGATCCAAGAGGCCACTTCTTGGTAAAAAGTGGATACAAGCTCCTCTCACCAAGGACACCCAACAACGACCATCTTGAAGCCTAGGACTGGAAGAAAATGTCGAACTTATTCTTACCACCGAAAATTGAACACTTCCTCTAGAGAGTATGCAACAACATACTCCCAACCAAGCAGACCCTCTTCCTCAGGAGATCGGTGAGTTAAGTCCTTTGCCTCACCTGCAACAAAGATTCAGAAGACACTGCTCATGCCCTTGTGAGATGCAACAAAATAAGGGATATTTGGAGCACAAGGGTAATGGGAGAAGCGTCGAGGAGGGTGTTGGTCTTTGCCAAATTAATGGTGGAAGGAATGCAGTGGTCTTTGCCGAATGGTGGAAAGAATGCAATATAGTGGCATTGGTGCTGGTGGACGAACTGTAGAAAGCAGCGGTACTTTGCTGGGCTATATGGAATAATAGAAATGCACACGTCTGGAATAATAAGGGTAGATCCATCCAGCACATTAGCAAAATGGAAGCCCATATGACACTCCAATGGCAACACGCGTAGAACAACCCAAATGGACCACTTGCGCACCACCTTAGCTGTAGAGAAGTGTGTTGGTTGCCGCCCCCGAAGGGATTCTTTAAGTACAACATCGACGTTGGCATAACATCAAGCAGGGGGCTAATCAGCTTCGGATTTATTGTTTGCAACGACCAGGGTAGGGCATGGAATGAAAGGTCAAGGTGCACACAAGGCTCAACGGGCGTGCTCCTTGCCGAGACTCTAAGTTGCAGGCATGCACTTTTATGGCTGAAAGTAAATCATGTTAACAAAGTGATGATAGAGTCCGATTGTCTATTTATGGTGTCAGTGATTAACAGAGGTTTAGCGAATGCGTCAAGACTGTATAAGGCTTCTAAAAGACATATTTGAGTGTTCACTTAAGTTTGTAAGTCGAACAGCGGATCAGACAGCCCATTTCATTGCTAAGGCGAGTGGTTCCATGTTTGTTCATGAGGATTACTCCCATCTTGGGTCAGCCCTCCTCCAAAGTGTAATTGTGAACAATTTCAGGCAATAAGATGTTTCCATTCTTACTTTCAAAAAAAGAAAAAAAAAAAAGAAAAAAAAAGCCTAATTTCATAGTTTGTAATGATAACTTGAACCTTCCTATTTATTCTCTAACTAGTATGAGATAACTTGAACCTTATTAGATATTGATATAAGGGGTTTGTAATTGTAAGTGCACTAAAATCTTTATCTTTGTGCCCAACTTTGGGCTTAATTTTTCTGTATTTTTCTAAGGCTTCTAATGTTTGTGACCCCCCTTTTGTGACATGTGACATCTATAATTTGTTAATTGAGCCTTTTCATGTTGAGTTAAGGTACACTTTCAGTGTTCTTTTTGCTTTAGTGCAATTTGAACATCAATATAGAAACACACGCATAAAAAGGTGGAACAAAAAAAAAAAAAAAAGAGACCATAATTCAATGGTATAAAAACAAGAAATAAAGAACTTACCATGAGGCCTGATTCAAGAAAATGACAAGGTGAAAATTCTCAACAAAGATTTTTGAATCCACTACAATTGCAATAGAGGTAGAGAGAAAGAGTAAAGAAAAAGAAAAAGTGAAAAAAAAGTCTGCTTCACCGGAACTTAATGAGTTGATAAAGTATGGGGAATATGTTTTCTTTTTTCACAACTAAACACTTTAATTATAACGTGATAAACTGTTACCATTGAGACTCGAATTCGAGATCCCTTCCCTTTTTATGTGATAGCCTTTTTGAAATATTGAGCTTTTTACTATATGAGCTAGACACGATAAATATGTTTTCTTAAGATATCACCAACTAAACTTTTATGAAAACAAAAATATTTCTAAGAGGCTGCCACTATAAGAAATAAGGGAATTAGTGATGAAACTTTAAGATAATTTTTTTGTCATATCATAAAATTGAAAATCCTCTATGTGAAATAGGTTTAGAGACAAAAAAAATTAACTTTTTGTCGTCAAACATATTAGTGGGAATAAATTCAAGTGAACAAGTCAATTGTCAAGTATATTTTTTTTATATTTTAAGATATATGTATTTGGAGATGAAGCGTTTTATTAGAATTTTTTTATATTACTAATACAGAGAATTTAATTTGAATGAAAAGAAAGAAAATAGATTTTATTTACAAAAAGTAGAACCTCATCATCACTTGGTCGTATGAGATTATAGAGCCGTAGTGGTGTTCAACGATCGTAATTATACTTTTCTTAATTTTTCTTCATTACATGGTTTTTTTATCACTTAAAATATCTCTAATAATTATACTTTTTATTATATTTGTCGATTTTGTAATTTTAAACTATAGAAATGATATTTTTTTTTAAAATTTCTAAACATGGTAAAAAAGTCATACTTGAATTTGATTTTTTAAATAAAAAAATCTAAATAACAACAAATTTGAAACTGATGATGTTTTTTTCTTAATCTGAACCTGGGCCGAAGACGCCAATCACTGGTCATCATTGACTCGATGCCCGGTTTCCGCGAAACAAGAAACAAAAAGGATCACGGAATTTCCAAAGATGCTCCGTACCCCGCCCGACAGCATCATCGGGCCAAGGCCATCCGCGGGAATGATAGCCTTTACAACAACTCATCTAAATCGATGGTATCAACTTCAACAAGCAGAGCCACACCAACCCCCAAGAATGCACCAAAGAAGGCAATGTGATAGTCGAATTTTTATAAAGATTGGAAACTATACACGACAACACAAACGAGATGAAGGCACTCCGTCTCACCAACCAACGCTTGATATGGAATCGGAGCAACTCACCGCATGCATGCAATGCCCGCAGGAAGTGCGACAGGCCCAAGAAGGCCACAATACCACCCTCAGCATAGTCAGCCACACTTACTTCCCTGCAGGCAATAGAAGCAGACCCAGTCAGCCGCGCGGGCACTGAGCCTTACTTAACCCTTTGAAGAGGAGTGCAAACGGCAATACTGGGGGGAACATTGGAAACGATGAGAGCTAACCTCATCAAAGAAGGAATGGGGGAGCGATCATGGGAGCAGAGGTTCAAGGGCATCCAACAGAGCTCAACCACATGAAGGAAGTCGCAGTGGCCGAGCGCCCGCACTCTACGGACACCCTAGCAAAGAACCGAGTCCTGTCTACAACCGAGGTGCTACATTTCTTCTTCTGAAGAAAGTTCGTGGATGTCGCAAATAGAAGCTGCTCGGGCGGAACGAAGGATCCCGCTGGACTAATCTTAATACTTATAAGAACCGATGGAGTCGCATGGATATCAAGACCTCGCACATGCAAAGCCTTCGCTATACGCTTAAAAGGCCCATCATCGCTCGATTAACAGTTCTACCATCGCTAATCTCTATTTGAGAGCTTCATCGCATTCGCCTCCCACTTCATCGAGCCAGACATACAGAAGCCGAAGTTATCACTTGCTGTCCATAAAGCAGAACTCACAAGAAAGCTTGAGGTCTTATGTCCAGAGGTTAAACTCCGAGTCATTAAAGGTAGATGTTCCAGACGAGAAGTTCGCCATCACCGCATTCATCACTGGGCTAGGAGTACAGTCAAAAGACTTAATGTTTTCCATTTCAAAGAATCCCCAGCAATGGCCGAGGTGCTCGCCAGCGGCAGAGAAGTACACAACTACGAAGGCCCCCATTTCCAAGAGAGGAAGCTCTTCAACCACAAGGAGAAACAAGGCCGACAAGCAACGGAGCTAAGCTCAGAAACAAGGATTGAGAGATCCCCAAGAAGTGGACAAGAGAACAATCCCCAAAGAGGCGAGTGGAGCCGCGAGACATCCCGACCACTCACTCAGCTACTACAAAGAAGAGATTCACCTCATAGCCTTCACCCCTAATGTACCTACATTATCACAGGTCTTGTGCGAGGTATAGCATGAAAAATTTCTGAGATGGCCATCCTAGATGAGGTCGAACCCAACCAAAAGAGATAACACTGTGATAATCGTGAGTTCCATAGAAACCACTCTGCATCAATGTGACGACATGTACTTCAAAGAAGGAGGCTAGAATATTTGATCTGGCCTGGTATCTTTGCCGCTTACATAGCCTCCCGGGTCGATCGGGGGTAGAACCACCACCACTTGAGTTCAACCCCACCAACACCAACAAATTCTTGGGTGGGAAATCCATGATCTCGTGGAGGATCATAGGAGGCGGGGAGTCCAAACTCGCCCAGAAGGCTCATTCAAGGCACACAGTCAAGAGAGGTCTCAGAGGGTGCGCGCGGTCCAAACTCCCCGACCGGACACCGCCATAACCTTCTGACCGCACCGAAGACGTCAACACCCCCACGACGACCCTTTGGTGATAAGGGCGCCAAGCAATAAAACACCCACCGGTCCTCACGACAATGGGAGCTCGACGACATCATCTGTGATCGCCTTAACAAGACGTGGCATCGTAAGGAGAGATTGAACCGGGCCAACACCCACCGCGAGGATCGTTTGGGAGAAAAAGCAGTTACCTCGGGGTCAATACGCTTAGTGCTCACTTCGGGAGACTCTCATGCCGTGCAACAACGATGCTAGGGCATTTCACAAGATGCCCCTCAACTTATAACGTGTTATTTGTGCAAGCCCTCTTTAACGCTATAAAGGCTATCCTTCCTCTTTATCACATAGTGATAGTTCTACCAAAAACGGAGTAGAATGGTTTAAGGAGACCAATACAAGGGGCTGTGGAATGTTACTCTAAGATCAATGAAGCAAAAAGCTTGGGCCGACAACATATACGTGATCTAACTCATGACTAGGTGAGCACTCAAACTCAGCCCTCAAAGAGCCGGAGCCTATATACTGGATGACCACCCTCGAACACCGCCACGCCGTTCCAATGACGCTGTAAGTCACCACGTAACCCAAAGTAAAGATCAAGACCAAGCTGGAAATCTAAGCGAAAATGGGCGGAATACCTCCCTGAGGTATTATGAGCATACAGAACTACGCGTAAGTCGGCGACTCAGAAACCCTGTCACCTGCCTCGAAGATCGGGGGCGCGAGACCCAAATGGTCGGACTAAAATCCTGCATCAACTAGAAAACATCGAACATAACGGTGAGGCTCTTCACCAAAACCTCGGATCGCATGTAAGAAAAACGAGCAAGCCCGGTTGTGGAAGACTACTCGCAGAAGACAACAAGGTATTATGACTAAAGGGTCGCTTCCAGAGTTACAAGTCGTGACCTAGTTCAAAAACTTCAATGTTAGCGAAGGACCCTCACATGGGAAGCTGGGACCTAATTGGGAAGGGCCCTACATCATATCCCGCATCATCCGACCTAGCAATTATGAGCCCAAACTAAGATGGAAAACCCCGCCTACCAGTGGAACGATGAACATCTTAAACGATTCTACCAGTAGAACCCCGGAACGTAGTCTGTAATAAAGGTTCACTGCCCTGATTTCAAATAACACTTTGTTTCCATTTTTTAAGTCGTTTGATGTTATGGTAGACCAAACAATAAGTTACAATGATAAAACGCAAATTTCGAAGGTTTGAAAGAAGTACATAATTCACAAAGATTGTTTTATTCAAAAGGAACTATTATGAATACAAAATTTTACATTACATAGAAGTTAATAAATCCACCTCAAAGAATTACAAAATCACCTCTTTGCATCTCAAACCACAAATAAAGCGAAAAATCGTTCACACTGTAAATTTCTACACCCCATCAAGACAAAAAACCCAAAAAAAAAATCTCAAGAAAGGGAAAGGGAAAGAGAAGAAGAGAGAGTGCGAATGAGAAAGAAAAGGAAAAGGAAAAGAAAAAGGAAAAGGAGAAGGAAAAGGAGAAGGAAGAGGAGAAAGGGAAAGAAGAGAAGAAAAAAGAGGAAAAAACTGGAGAGAGCTAAGATTAAAAGTTTTTTCGAGTACACCACCTCCAGATATCGCTCCCAGCACGCTCCGCCATCTGGACGTAGTTTGGGGAGCAACATAATCCCCGCGGGAGGAACTAGAAAACACAACTCCTACAAGCGTAAGACCATCAACCAAACGTCTGGCCACGATCTCCGGCGCACTCCCGCAATGATGACCAAACCTACATTTCATCACGCACTGGATTCCACTACGCCCTAAAAAGGGAAGAAGGTTCGAAGCATGAGCACCATCACAGAGGGGTCGCTATTTATAAGGAAGCCGGGGCGCTCGGGAAGTCGCTCAATCCGTTCCAATTCTCCATAAATCCGCATTAAAGCTACATGCGCCTTTCCAAGAGAAGGAAGTCAAACAGGCCATGTAGCCATGGAGCCAAGTAGCTCAGGAGCCCAAGAGCCTGGCCATAGAGCTCCAACCGCCAACTAAGGCTTAGAGCTTCAAGAGCCAGCTTCCGGGCCAGCACATTAGCCCACGGCTCCCTAGCAGCCTCGCTTCAAAAGCTCAACCGGCTTCAACTAAGGCCTCAGGCCCAAGAGCCGCCTGGGGCCAGCACATTAGCCCACGTGGAGCCCCCCAAGCACTCTCGCTTTCAAGAGCTCAATCAAGCCAACTAAGGCCTCAGAGTCTAAGAGCCGCCTCTCAAACAAAGTAATATTGAATCCACGACGCCAAGAACTCGCCAAGAGCTAAATTGCTCAACTAAGGCCTCAGAATCTCAGAGCCGCCTTCCACTTCTGTGCACATTAGCCTACGGAGCCTCCTCAAGAGCCTGGCCAAGAGCTCAACTGCTAGAGAAGGCCATATAGCCATCGCAATTACTCAAATTTCGCTGCATTAGCCCACCTGAGCCACAACAACTCGCCTTAAGAGCTCAACTACTCAAACAAAAGAGCAAATGGCGGAGCTAGTTCACTTCAGTACTGAGCCTACGGAGCCTCAAGCAGCTCGCTTTCAAGAGCCTAATCAAAGAAGGTCATATAGCCACGTGAGCCGCCCAGCCGATGTGATTAGCCCATCTGAGCTACAACAATCCCGCCAGCCTCAACTGGCCTCAACAAAAGGCCATATAGCCACTGAGCCGCCTATCTCGGGGGCACGTAGCCCACTCTGAGTCAAAGAAATAAGAAGCTAAGAGAGCTTAATCAAGCCGTAGGCCATATAGCCGCGCAGCCGCCAGCTCAGCAGATTAGGCCCACTCCGAGCAACAACAACTCGCTTTCAAGAGCTCAACCGCTTCAACTACCTTATAAACTAGGAGCTAGGTCACCAGCAGAGTAGCACAAGAAAACGCCACTTAGGGGTAAAGCCTAAGAGATAGAAAATTGGGTATTCATTAAGTATCAAAGCCAAGAACGACATTACATATCCCGGGTTCAAAGCCCAAGGTTGACAAAAAACAAGATAATTGTAAGGAGGCTCGGGACGTCAAACGCTGGTTATGAAAGCAAAGAAGAAGGCGAGCGTGCCTAAACCGGGCAATGGGTTTCCAGAGCACCGCAGGTGCTGACTCTTCAAATCTCCTCACTGAATATCAAAATTAAGGTCCAAGCCCTGAAGGCGTTTAGCAACCCTCCTTTGGAAAGCAAGCCATCCGTAAGCCCACCGAAAGTGTGCCCTCACCTCAAACTCGCGATCGCCTCCGTCCCTCACCACAGCTTCCCGCCTCCGAAGATCCCTCGCAACGCACGCACTCATCACCAAGCCGTTGATCAGAGCTCACCCTAGGCTTCACACACGTGCCTCGGGCCAGCGAAGACCGCTTTATTACGCTAAATTCTAAGAATTGGCAGCCTCCTTCCGATTCACCCACAACCATTCCCGGCAAATTGGCAGCCCCATCTCCGACCTCAAGCTCACCCTAAGAACTCATGTTCCTGCCTCTTCTTTACTCCCTCATCAAGGCCATACCGTCGGGTTTACGCCCTGTCAGACTCGAGTCACGCTTCCTCCAATATACTTTAATCCAAGATCTAGCTTCAAATTTCCGCTTTAGAGGTAAGAGAAGCCACTTTAGCCAGAGGCTCGCGCCTCGCATGACCCCTAAGTAAGACTCCGGGCCCTTCTCCAAGCTCTTCAAATGGGTAGCCGCCTGCCAATACACAACATAGAGTCACTCTGACAACCTCAAAACCAAGATAAAGGCATACAATAAAGACATCTGGAACTTACAGAGGCGACCCTGGAGGATGTGAGCCAAAAGACTCCTCAACAGTAGGCATCCGACCTCGCGAGATCGAATCCCCGAGGATCTGATGAGATCGCACAAGAAGAACCTCCGTGATTGAAAGCAAGGAATCATCATCTCCATCAGCTCCGAGGCGCTCCTTCCCCAAGTCTTCCGATATCGAAGGAGGAGGCCTGGGGCGCTCCGTCAGGAGGACTCCAAACCGAGATGGGTACACCTCCAACAAAGGCTTAGCAGCCCCGAGGAATCTTGGCCTTGCAAAGCAGAGGCGCAGCGAGGCCGACCATGCTCCCAAGACCCTCGCCTAAGATGGAAATGTTTCGTCCCCCGCACTCCCCTGACAATGGGCAGAGGGTGATTTAAGAAGACGGTCCCTTAACCCCTGGCTCGACCCCTGCGCCTCTGATGGCCTTTTCCCTGGCGGGAGTCCCGAGATTCGCCGACACCCCAGGCCCCTGACAACGCCCCACCTGCCTGAGCTCTCCCCTTAGTGGCCTGGCCAAATCAGGAGGCCTCTCGTGGAGAAATGGCAACTTGAGACGGAGGTGAAGGCCTTAAAGTAGAAGGTCTGGGAAGACTTTGAACCCGGGAATCTCTGAATGGTCTAACCCGATGAGCTCGCAGGCACGCCAATACTCGCCAACGCCTGGTGCTGATCCCGCCTGTGGCTAAGATCAGACGACACCGAAAAATGCACACTAAATGCAAAAGTTAGGATAACTATAACTGGCGAAGACCGTACCAAACTAAAACAAAGCAAAGCTCATGAAGATTCTCTTGAGGTCTTATTGAGCCTAACGCCCAATGTGTCTTCCGGTTAGTGGATTACATCTCCAACGACGGGGCCACGACAAAAGTAGCGTTCCTTCCAATACTTATGGGAAGACAGGAGATCCGAGATGACCAACGGAGCGCTAGAACACTTAGATAAATAAAGAAAGCCCTCAACGACTTCCTTCACGCTGAAGAGGTCCAGACAGATTACACCAGAACACCTGCTTCCTTATCCCTAAAGACAACCAACGCCCAAACCAAACACTTGTGAAGTCATGTAAAGCCGAAGGGCAACGTTGAAATGCTGCAAAACCTTTTTTATAAAGGGATGCGTGAGGAAAACGAAGGTCATTCCCTAAAGGCCACCTTGAAAAGCACACCATCTGCACTGAACATAGAGGTCAATACTGTCAGAGACCAAACTTGAACATTAAACGAGGGCCTATATCGTCTTGCTAAGACTTCCCCAAATAAAGGCTCCAACCCCGCAGACCCACCGCCGCATGTCACAAGACAAATTCGACTCAGATATCTCGCATCCCCACAAGGTATTTAATCTCATCAATTTTATCCGCTTTTACCTAAGGGTGGGAATATGCCTCCGGCGCATCTCGAATAACAACCATGGCTAAGCCGATTGACTTACCAATTTGGCCTGACTCGAACCGACTTCGCAGGAGCCACCCTCATACACAGCGCAGGAAACGAATCCTGGACCCATGGGAATGGCACGGTCGGACAAAAAAAAAAAAACATGACGCAGGGACATGGGAAAACCCAACTAAGCTGTACCGACCGCCGCAATACCTCTCGAAAAGACAAAGAAGGAGAAAGACGTGACCCATTCTAGGAACAAACGAAGGGACCCCCAAGGTGGTATTACAAACACCAAAAGAAGTTCCGAATAATGATCGACAAGTTTCAAGAAAAAGAAGCCCGAACTCAGAGAATGAAAAAAGCCTAATATCGTGAGGAGCACAATGCTAATGGTCGAGATGATCTCAAAAGAAACCGGGTTAACTAGAGGAAGCCAAGCAAACAAAAGTTTATCATTACCACAGACATTTGATTCGCGACAGTCCTAATCAAACCAAATTTCCGAGCAAATCACGTGAAGTCGTGACCCGATCCAAGAACGATATAGCCTTGCCCACGCCTCACTATAACCAAGGGTCAGCAACCGACTGGTTTAAAAGCAGCGCAAGCCCCACCCCCAAGTCCAAGAAGCAGTGGATTAAAAGAAGACTAATGCTGTGCCTAGTAAAACTACCCGAATTCTTTTAACACAGCCCAAACGGAGCCCATTTCATCCCTCCCAAGGGCCGATAACGTGAAAAGTCCAAAGAGCCCATATCCTATAAATCAAATCAAATCTCCACCAATAAGGGAAGTAGAATAATTCCCAATAACTGCTTTCTAATTATCCCTTATTAATCTGACAACGATAAGGAAATAAAATCCCCTATCCAATAAGAGAGAGTCTGTATCACCATCCAATTAGGAAAGTCACCCACTATAAATACTAGGTCACCCCATCGGTGAAAGGTACGAACAAAAAAACACATTCCCTAAGCAGTTGATATTTTCTTCCACTCCATGAACTGACTACATCTGGAAGGCAATGCGCGATCCCCGCCGATCCCGCTTGCTTTGTTTCGCGGAGTTTGGCTAGGCATCCGCAGTCACGTGACCGCCTAGCAATCTCCAAAGACGCTCCACTCCTGGCCCGGGATTAAAAGATCATCGTAAACATTAAGACTTGCCAAAACTTAAAGTGCTAAAGAAAAGAATAAAGAGAAAAAGTGAGATGAAAGAAAATTTGAAACAAAATAAAAAAAAAAGGCTTAAACTTAATAAATTAATTTGATATATTTATTGAAACTCATTTTATTTGTTTTATGATATTTTTTTTTTAAAAAAGGGACTAAAATTTTGATTTTTTTGATTTTATATTTTTTAAGGTGAAACTAAACACGAGAAAAGTTTTTTTTTTCTTAGGGCCTGTTTGATTCAGCTGATAGTTGGTAGCTAATGCTAATAGCTGATACGGGTAGCTGATATAAATTATTGCTTGGTAAAATATTTGATTAAAAATAGTTAATTGAAAGTTAATTACCTATATAAACATGATCGAGAGATATACAAATATAATATATATAAAAAAGAGACAAAAAACAAACTGTATCTTAGACCTTGTTTGGTTCATGTTTTTTGAAACTGTTCTTGAAAATAATTTTTGAAAACACAAAGAACACTATTTTCGTGTTATCTTAGAATTGTTCTTATTCTATAAATTTAGTGCATTATGTGTTCTCAATGTTTTTCTTTCATAACATTTATTAAAAGAATATTTATTACAAATGTAAAAAAAAAAATTACACGAATAAATATTTTCAACATGATATTTACATAATTGTAATTTATTAAAATAATATATATTTTATTTTATCCATCACTATAAAATAGTAAAAAAAACATATATTTATGATAAAAAAATTGCATTAGGATTTTAATTAATAATAAAATTTTAAGTTTTAATTACCATAATAAAACCTACTGGGAGCGTAAAACAAAAATTGGACGAGCTAATTAGGACTGACAAACTATTTCTTAAAAGAAAGAAGAAATTTTACAAGATGTAAACAAAAACTAATCTACACATAGGGGTCATTATCTTGGTCTGGGGTACCATAAAATTGGTTATCTAGAACTGGGTTCGAGCTCTCTCCTGACATTGGCTCTGTGCTTGAATTCATGAATCCCGTTAATAGTCCCTCCCACACTTGCACGGGGTTGTCGTTCTGGCCAGGCAAAGAAACCTCATCAGCTCCGACCGAAGCAAGAACTTGACTGTTGTTATGGGGATAAACAGCATTTGCACTTGGAATTTGGGGCATTTCCACAGTCGGCTGTTTCTGTTCATGTCGATTTTGGTGGCTCTGATCATGGATATTATTAATAAACGGAGCATAGACTTGTACATAACCCATTCCTCTACTGACTGTGAGCTGATTCTCGGACTCATGATCAGGGCTATGCTTAAGTTTTGGAATCTTAGAGCTTGAGCTTGATGCATCGTTGGTCGACTGATCATTCCATAATATTTCGGAATCTCTATGCAAAAACACATCTGCTCCAACCGGAGGAAGAACTTGAAGGTTGGTCTTGGGAAACACAGCATATGCACTTGGAAACTGGGGCTTTTGAACGACGGGATGTTGTTGTTTCTGATCATGTTGATTTTGGAGTCTCTGAGGAATATTAACAAACGGGTTGTATGCATAATTAGTGAACTCTGGGATCTTAGAGCTCGAGCTTGATGCACCGGAACCTCTGCACAAAGAAACATCTGCTCCAACCAGAGGAAGAACTTGAAGGTTGGTCTGGGGAAACACAGCATATGCACTTGAAACTTGGGGCTGTTGCTGTTCATGTCGATTATGGAGTCTCTGAGGAATATTAACAAACGGGTTGTGGGCATAATTAGTGAACTCTGGGATCTTAGAGCTCGAGCTTGATGCACCGGAACCTGTATACAAAGAAACATATGCTCTAGCCGGAGAAAGAACTTGAAGGTTGGTCTGGGGCTGCATCTCAACATTAATGGGCTGTTTCTGTTCATGTAGATTTTGGAGGCTCTGAGGAATATTAACAAACGGGTTGTGCGCGTGATACATTCCACCAGTAGCTGTGAGCTGATCGTTGGCCACCTCAGTATTAGGGTTAATCCCAGGTTTTGGAATAATAGAGCTTGAGGTTGTTGCATCATTCCAAGGCTGATCATCCTGTGATATTCTCGATCTTCTATCACTCCTAATGTTCTTATACACTTTGCATAGAACACAGTCATCCAACTGCAAAAAAACAAACAAACAAGAAACATTAATATGTATTAATCTGTATCATAACAATATAGAATAAAGGAAAAATGGATGGGATGAATATGTATTATTGTACCCTCAGATTGCCATCAAAGTCTCTTGTTAGAGGCTGTGGAGGATCAGCAAGTATGAATTCATGCATGATCCAGTCGGTTTTGACTCCGACAGCTGGATGACTTCCTTGGTAAAAGATCAAAGACCTCTTGCATCCTACTTTTCTACCCTCATCATCAATTATCTCTATATCCAATCCTGTCGCCTTCCAGTGTCCGCGGCCACCTCCTATATCCCTATTAGGACGCTGTCCTTTTGGATATTTCCTGTCCCTTGGAGTG
Organism: Tetrastigma voinierianum; assembly: GCA_016808115.1. Classification (NCBI taxonomy): domain Eukaryota; kingdom Viridiplantae; phylum Streptophyta; class Magnoliopsida; order Vitales; family Vitaceae; genus Tetrastigma; species Tetrastigma voinierianum. Next base: position 48,516 of record JAEQBH010002583.1, on the reverse strand, counting down.
AAGTAAAACCATTCATTCTTCCCCTGTGCCTTGTATGTTGCTGATCAACAAAAAAACCAGAAAAAGAGACTTTAAGGAAAAAATCTTTAAGAATATCGATCTCATATCTAACGTTTATAAAAGGTGATCGATCCTAAGAGATTCATGGAAGCAACAAAAAAACAACCTCATGCATGAACCTTTGATGAGAAAAATGACAATAAAGGCTTAGAAAAAATCGGAAAGAAAAAATAAACAGATTCACATGGACATCCTAGATAGGGAAAAAGATATAAGATTTTGGCTGGTGACCGAATCCAGTTGCAACTCTGATGAGTATTCCCACTGCGCGCAACACGTGAAAATTTCATAGAGGAAAATTTCATGAGAAAAAATAGCACCAAGTTAACCTAGATCCGTCTAATAATTGGCCACGGAGCCTGATTGTTTCCAGAATTTTCAACTTCTAAGAATTCAAAATGAATCTGACGAATATACCAGAAGTTCCGTGCATCTTCCCACATACACGATCTAACTAAGCCAAAACTAAACGATCATCCATTCTGCACTGCACCTCATTTACAGATCATCATAATCAATATAGCAACAGTAAATTAAAGAACATGAAAAGATCGAGAACCCACAAAACAAAATCGATAAAAGATTTTGTGGAAGAATATCTAATTAAAACACAAGATGATCCGAAAAGATGGAAGCAACAAAAGATCATTAAAATCAATGTAAAAAAGAAAAGAAAATGGAAATAAAAGAAGAGAACCTGCAAGTTGCTCAGGATGATGAGCATAAAGATTGAGTTCTATTATCTTGTTTGTCGGCAGTGGCTGATGATGAGCCTTGTTACTCAAGTAAAGAAGTAGCTCTTCGTCCGTGGGAGAAAATCTATACCCTAACGGTAAAATCCAGATCAAAATCGATTGTCTCTTCCCGAACACATGATTGCACCTCCTGCTTCTCCCTCTGCTGCATTCATTTTCTCTGAAACATTCATTTTCTTGGAGGTTGAGATTGAGTAGGTTTGCGTTTTCGCTTTAATTTCTTGACGTCTCTTTCAATTTTCTACTCTTTGTTCTCCCTCCTTCAGAAAAGATGCAATATATAATAATACAAGGTCAACGAGGGGTCTAATTGTATTTAATTGCTAGTAAGTAATAGAATTTTCTTTTTCTTTTGAAATTGGCTGGAATTCAGTTAATCCGTTAGGATAGGATCTTGTTTTTCTTTTCATTTTAAATTCAAATATCAAAGTTTGTGCTTATCTTATATATATATATATATATTTTGTAATTTCAGTAGACAGTATTAATCAATCTTTTAATTATTTATATATTAATTAAAAGTCGAGTACTGAACTGCTTGTAATGATAATTACAACTCTCCTTACTTTTCGAATAGATAATTCGGACCATACGAAATATTTATCTTATATGAAATAAATAGAATACAAATATTAGTACAAAAACTAAAAAATTAATAGATAGATGTATCAAAAAAATTTATTTTAAAATTTTATTCATACAAATAAATATAAAACCAATAAAAAAAATTTTTTTATGATGGTTTTACTTAAATTGAATAGAGATCAACGAATATTGGTGCTGAAGCCGGACAAGAGAATCGAAGTGAATCTTTACGCTCAGGATGATCATTATGTATTTTTTATTCTTTTATTTTGATTATAATGATCTTTTTTTTTTTAGTCTTGATTTCTAATCCTTTGATCTTGATTTCTTTTGACTTCAACAAATAGGAATTTAAATCAAGAATTCTCCTCAAAAGTTTCCAAGTGGTTTGAGTTGGTTGGTGTTGATGAAGAGGCTATCTGGGTCGGATGGAATTCTCGTCATTCTGTAACCATGGGCGGAGGTATCATTGGCCGAGGGGGGCAGATGCCCCCTGAAATTTTGTATCAACCACTGTCTCACATTTCAGACGACTAATGCCTTGAAACTTTTCCCAAATAATATCCTAATTCCACACCTGATAGATTTGAGTCTTGCTGACAGAATGTACCTTTTATTCAATTTTCAAATTTATTATTGATAATAATTGTTCATCTTTAACATTCAATTTATTATTGAAAGAAAAAAAAATTGTTTCTAAAGCTTTATTTATTATGCTAAAAACCAATGAAATTTGTTGAGCATTTTCATATATTTTTTTTAAAGGAAAAATAATATTATTGATTCAAATTTGCAATAGATCGATAGATCCAAGATACAAATAGTTTAAAAACCATATAAGATGAAACAATATCTAGGTTAATAATATAATAAATCGGCATAAAGCCTACAAATTTGATAAAATAGTGGCCCAGAATAATGCAACTCGGTTAACTGACACAACGTGGTAGGAATTTGATATCTTCCCCGATTGGTCGGAATTTGTCTTTACTTGTTTAGATCTGACCTCACATGGATAAAGTTCACTTGTAGGATGTTATTACTTCTTACTGTCGTAACAAAGCCAACGACAAACCAAACGTCGATAAAACGACAACAAAGCAAAAAACAAAATAAAACCTAAATCTTCGTGGAAGAATAATTTTATTAAACAATAAAATGAAAGAAAAGGATCTAGATGGGTGATTTCAGGCCAAGAATGGCCAAAAAATCACCCTCCTTGCTTGAGGAAAATAAGCTACAAGAAAAAAAGATGAGGGAAAAGGAGATAAGGGCGGCTAGGTCACAATTTATTCTTTGAGCATTTTCATATTGGTTATTTATTCAGGTGCAATTAAATATTAATATTTAACAAAATCAACTTGTTGGATAATTCTTAGGTCATTATATTATTGTAATATTAAGTTTCCTTATTAAATAAAGAAAGTTGTCGGGAATATCACTATAAATATTTAGGGTCATGAGGGAAAAAATTTATGAGAAAGAGATGGACTTATAAAGGTTATACAGGGTTTGTAGAGATGTGAGGAAGAACGAGAATACCCGATGGAGCGAGGGGTTTCGAGGTTCAGGGAATGGATACAAGGAATGTGGAAACATGAGATGTTTCGGGAACCCAATTGTATGTTGTTCTACCCCTGTATTAATTTTCATCATATGGTGGAAAGATTCTCTCCCATTCGTGGATGTAGCATGGTTGATCGAATCACATTAAAACTTTGTGCATCTTTGTGTGAGTTATTATTTATCTTTTTGTTCTTGAATTATTAATATCTAAATCAAAAACTTAGTTACTTTATAAGCAAATTAGTAGTAGAGCCAAAAGTTACGAGACTTAGCCATATAGGTGAAATCCTCGGATGTTTACATAGGTGGTGAGCCATATTTAGTTGACAACAAATCCATGGTTATGCTCTATCGAATAGGTGGTATGCTCTGGTTCTTCATGTACGTGTTGCTTCTCCACGATAAAGATGAGTTGTCCTAGATATATAAGAGTAAGCTCTCAAGATAAGTGGTGCTTTATGTAAGGCATGTGCTATAACCAATAGAAGCCAAGGAAAATCCTAGGTGCACAGAGTGGATGGATGAGTCATCTTTTGAGTGGAGGTTTAGTGGTACTTGTTCAAGGGGAGGATTGTTAGAGCTTTGGATTGAAGATCTGTGGAATAACAAAATATTTCAAATTCATAAAGTTCAAGGTGGAGTCAACGATGAAATTTGATTCAATGTGGAGATTGTTGGAATATGTATCAAATTCCTAATTAGTATTAAATCCTATTTATAAGAATATTTTATAGGATAATTCTTAGGTTATTATATTATTATATTATTAGGTTTCATATAGAATAAGAGGATTGTTAAAGATATTACTATAAATGCAGATTGGATTAGGGAAAAATATATGAGAGAGAGAGATGGACTTGCCAAAGGTTACTCTGAGGTGTGTGTAGAGATGTGAGGAAGAACAGATACTCGGTGGAGCGATGAGATTTTGTAGTTCAGGGTATGGATACAATGAATGGGGAAACATGGGATGTTTCAAGAATTCGATTTTGTGTTGTTCCACCTCTATAATATTTTCTATCATATAGTGGAAAGATTCTCTCTCATCCGTGGATGTACGCATAGTTGGTCGAACCACGTTAAAACCTCGTACATCTTTGTATGAGTTATTTTATCTTTTTGTTATTGAATTAATATTATCTACATTAAAGCTTCTTCAGGCACAAAAATTGGTATCAGAGCCAAGTTCATACTTGGCCATGTAGGTGAAATCCTCGAATGTCGAAAATAGGTGGTGAGCCCTAATTAGTTGGTAGTAGATTCATGGTTATGCTCCATCGAATAGGTGGTTTGTTCTGCATCTTCGTGTATATGTTGTTGCTCCACGATGAAAATGAGTTGTCTTACATAAGAAGCAAGCTCTCGAGACCGGTGGTGCTTCATGTAAGGCGTGTGATAGAATGCAATAGAAGCTAAGGAAAATCTTGAGGTGTAGAGAGTGGATGGATGAATGATCGTTTGAGAGGAGTTCAATGGCACTTGTTCGAGAGGTGGATTGTTAGAGCTTCAAATTAAAGATCTCTAGAAGAATAAAATATTGCCAAACACACAAGATGAAGACAAAAAGGAATTTCAATACAAGATAAAGTCAATGACAAAATTTGATCATAGGTGGAGATTGGTGGAATATGTCTCAAATTCCTAATTAGTATTAATTTCTATTTAAAAAAATATATTTTATAAGATAATTCTTAGGTCATTATATTATTATAATATTAGGTTTAGAATAGTTGTTGGGTTTCTAATGGGAATAATTATAAATATTTTCAGATCTCTTGCAACCAAATACAAACCTTGAAAAACAACACTAATGGAGATTGAATTTACTTCAAAATTAGTTGAATATATGTTCTCTCTAACAAGAATTGACTTCTCTATCTATCTTTTCCTATTCTTTTTGCTTTTCCTGCTCTATTAAGAGAAAGCAAGGTAAATCAATTTACTTAAAAATGATCTGAATATGGAATTGACATTTCTATTTACCCTTTTCCTCTTCTCTTTTTTTTCTTTTACTCTATTAAAATAAAGAAAAACTAAAATCCAAGTGTGTAAGCAATGAGAAACCAAGGGAACATGGAGCTCACCGTTGCAAGTTCTCCACATTTGAGCAATCACTAGCCTTATAAAACAAGGACCGTTATAGCTACCCTTCTATTTGTTAGAAAAATTGTTTCCTTGTTGTAGAAACCCAAGAACACATAAACTAATTGTTTGGACATTCCAAGCAATATAAACATAATGTTATAAAATAACGGTTATTCAAGAAAAACCAAAATAAATTAAATCAATAAGAAAGAAAAAGAATATAACAAAATTGGAAAAAACAACAAAGTCTTGTGAATTCACTATTTCCTTAAGATAGATTCATTGTCTCCATTGGTGCTTTGAGATTCTCAAGACGCCCATCTCCCAGGATAAAACGATTGTCAAATGGTTGTTAAAAGCACTTTGCAGCCATTCCGACGAACCAAGGATGTGTTCATTCTATCACCAATTGAAAGCAAATAATAGACAGAAAACACGAGACTCAATAGACTTGAGTTCTCTCTATCCTAAAAGACTCCGACACCCTTATATAGAAGGGAAACCAAACTAATGACCTTCTTGAATGTCAAATCCTTTGGCATTCCAGATAATTTTGGAAATCTGAACCAACTTCTAGAATTCTAAACCATTTAATGGTTTAAGGAATATATTAATTTCATTCATATTTTCCAATACTATTTACCCCTTTCTTTTACAAATTAATCTTGTTCGCTCATTAATTTTGTTCATTATGTTTTTGTGTACTTTTTGTTTCTTTAAATAGATGAATTCTCTCTAAAAAAAAAAAAAGATAAATTAGAAATAATTGATACTCATGTGTCATCCCTACTCATATTTAAGATTTATTTATTTATATTCCTTTTTTATTACTCCAAAATTTAATAAAAATGATTGAGGTAATTACCAAATATATGAAAAATATCAGTATATTAATTTTTGTTTTTTAATGAGATGTCTCACTATATATATATATATATATATATATATATATATATATATATATATATATATATGCAGTCGCCCTTCATCATACACTTCTTTTCTTTGTTCATGTATAGAAGTTTGACTTTTTCTGTGTTCATATATGGTTTTGACTTTTGCTTCAATACATACCTATGATGTTTGGGTACTTCCTTAAAAAGAACAAAAAAAAAAAAGGATGGCAAGCTTGGTTGGAATAAGACCATTAATTGATCAACTTGGCTATTATAAGGTTAGAAGGCTATTTGTTTTTTCTCCTATACCGGCCGGAGCAGAAAGGCAAAAACACAAGGACCCACGTTACATAACAAAATAAATAAAAGGCAATAGGCCACAAGTGTGGAAAAAACTGAGATACTAATTTTATTAGTCCACATGCATGCTGCAATAGGGACAATCATGCTTATATATACCTAACAAAAGACACATGGACGGAAAACAGATTTTTTAGGCTGAACCCTATAAATCAAGCTCTAATGAAGTCGGTATAATGATGAGTGCAGCCGTGGTTGTGCTAGGGCTTGCAGAGGTTTTGCAAGAAACAGATCATTTTTGGATTCTGAGAGATCAATCTCCTTTTGGCCTGGTGGTAGACTCCATGTGAAGCCTTGAAGAAGCCTTCCTAACAGCATCTCTGTCATTGCTGACCCGTATGAAGCCCCTACGCACCCACGCCTCCCTGCACTGAACGATATCAGGCGAAGGTCTTGCTCCTTCAAATCCAGTACTACTCTACCATCATCACTCAGGTGGCGCTCCGGTTTGAAAACTAGTGGTTCTTCCCATATTCTAGGGTTCCGGCCGAGCCCCAGTCGGCTGAGAAGGACATGACTCCCTTTGGGGATGAAGTAGCCAGCAACAGTGAGGTATCGGCATCGCATACATAGGGGAAGATTAAATGCTGCAATCGGGTGTAGCCGGAAAGATTCCTTTATGCAGGCCTTCACGTAGTTTAGCCGCGCTGAAAGTCGGATTCTGAACAAGTCTCCCTTTCCGACAACTCTATCTATTTCTTCCACTGCTTTTCTCATAACCGCTGGTTGATTTATCATTTCTGCCAGAGCCCACTCTACTGCATTTGATGGATTATCCACTGCTGCAAGCATCAACTCCTGCAAGTTCATTGTGCATGGAAATTAATTAGTTGATCGAAATCTCAGCACAAAATTAATTAAATAGTTAAACTTACTGTGCATTGGGCTTTAATCTCAGCCACTGACAGAAGAGGCTCCCCATTTGTGTCCTTAACTGAAATGAAAACGTCAAGCAGGTCCTCAACCTCTTTCTTTTCGCCATTAATCCTCCATTGTTCTACTCTTTGGTCTACGATCGGATCATGGTACTTGTTGATGGTGTTCATAGCCTCACTCACAATCTTCTCATGTAATCTAAGTCCAGCACTCTCAGCCATGGGAAGTAATCAGATAAAGAGAAGGCATATAGATGAGAAAGCACTGTAAACAACGATTCAACTTCTTGTTCCTCTTCAACTCCAGGGCCTCCATCTCCTTCCTTCGCAAAAGTATCTGGTGAAGTCATCTTTCTGATGGCGTTTCCGCTGTAATGACGGGCTGCATATCTGACGTTCACGGGTAAGGCTAAGACAGTTATTGGTAGTAGAAGAAATGTTAGATTGGTTATAAACGTAGCCAACAAGATTGTCGGCTTCTTCAAGTCTCTTGTCATGCATCCATCTGAATGTGGATGAATTAAGGACGTTGGAAGCGAGAAATCTTCTCATCTTCTTCCACTGGTCTCCCCATGGCACCACCGCCGTCGTCAAGAAGCCGCCACTTGAATACTCAGTGGCCATTGTAATGGGCCTGGATGCAAATACTGCATCATGTTTCTTCAAAAATTCTCTGCTAATCTCCGGGGAAGTGACGGGGATGACATGAACATTCCCCAATTGAATACATGCAATTTCAGTGTTCATTTCTTTCATAAACCCATGTATCCACCGGAAAGCAGGCCTGTTGTGGAGTAAATGAGGTAGATTTCGGAGTAGCGGCCATGGAGCTGGGCCTGGAGGAAGCAGCATTGGCTTGGATTTGAAGATGGTAGTAGTGAAGATGAGAAGGATGGATGTGATGAAGAAAAGGAAGAGGAACTTGAGATGAGATAAAACATTATCAGTGGCTGTAGGAATAACAGGGGAAAGGAAGAGAACCGAAGAAAACAGGGTCGAACTTGAGTTGGTGATGCTATCCATAATATTGCTTAATCTTCTTCTTCTTCTTCTTCTTCTTCTTCTTCTTCTTCTTCTTCTCCACATGCCCCTGCCCTTTGGTTAGCCACTCGCACGTCTTTTATATAGCTAGCAGAGGCATGCATACACTTCCCACGTTTAAAGCATGACATCAATCCATAGAAAGAAATGAGCCGACTAGGTTTGTATGAACAGAAATGGATCCTAAAGCCCAATAAAGTAATAATACCTTGGCCCCTTATGTGGAAACGTGTTGTGCTAATATTATTATTTGATAAAGAGAGGAGTACGGAATAGTAGGTGCGTACAATCGTGTTTCAAAATCCTATAAACCAACGATTTCAAATAAAGGATTATATATGTAGAATTGAAAAGACAAGCTTATCTCGAAGTTGCCAATAATTTCTTCAATAATTAATATTTAATTTCTATGAAGAAATTGATATATTAAGAATATGAGATATTTATCGTTAATTTACATAAATAAAAAAATTTGCTCACAACCCCATTGATAAACCAATAGTAATATTTATCTATTTGCATAAGGTTAATATTTGTACAAATTAGCAACTCAAGAAATTTTTGTATTTTAAGATTTTAAAATGACTAATCTTTTTTTGTAAATTATGTTTTAATTAACCCCGATAGTAGTATACGCTATTTCGATAAAGCTTCATCTTATAAATCTAGATTATTAACAAAAAAAATAAAAAATACTCAACAATAAATCGTTTTAATGTCTTATTGGTCGTTCTGTGATCATGTATCATTTGCTTTTTATCAGCTTGTGTCTATCTGATATTCTGTGAATCGTTAATAAGTCATTAACGATCGCAATTATTTGTATTATTCATTATCATTGGTGCTCAGAGCCCTTGTTTATTGTTCTAAATCTAACTCCGAAGACACAATTGTATTTTATTTTATTTTTTATTTTTTGGGTAAATTATGTTTTAGGGTATTTTGAGGAAAGTTATTAAAAAACAGATACCCAAAAAGCTTGACTTTTGATATTGGTATATTTTGGAGAAAAATATTCGTTTTTGAATAACTAAAATAGTAAATAATTAGTGGGGACAACCATCGTATCCTTTGGGGCCCACTTCCACCACGTGGAATTCTACTAACTCCTCCCCTTATGCCCCAACTACCCCCCGCCCTAACCCCAACGCACCCTAACTCGTTCCCACGCCCACGCCCACGCCCACGCCCAGGCTTGTACCCTCACAACAACCCCACCCCAGCCATTTCTAAAAATTTTTATTTTCATTTTTTTAACTCTTAATTTTTTTTCTTTCAAAAATAAAAAAAAAATTCTTAATTTTTTTATTAAAATATAATTTTAGTATCATATTTAATTAATATATTTATTAATTTTTAATATAAAAATATATTTATTTATAATAATTCATTTTAAAATAATATGATATAAATTTGATTTTCTTTTTTAAAAATAGCTCTTATCCATTGATTTTTATCAAAATTAGTATTAACTAAAATTTTTATATTCATATAATTTTTATATTTTGAATCTAAATATATTTTTATCTTTGTGAAATTTTTATAGAATATTAAACATAAAATTTTAAAAATATAAATAAAAATTATTATTCACTAGTTAAAGAATTACATGAATAGTAAATATTAACTATAATGTATCTATATGTAATAATGTTAATTTCTAAAAAGTATCATAATATATAATAATGATATCAATATTTAAAAGTGTAATTATAAAAATAATATTTTTATTATTATTTTAAAAATAATAATATAAATATTTTTAATTTAGAACTCTTACATATCTTCAAATATTTTGAATTGAATACTCTTAAAAATTATCATTCCTATTTTTTTTTAATGAAATAAGATTTATATTAATATTTTCATATTATTTTATGTAAAAACAAAAATTCACTTTAACTAGATAACATTTTCCTTTCAAAAACTAGTTATTAACCTTTATAATTTGTACTTTTAAAATATTGATATCATATTTTAGGTCATTTTTAACTAGTGTGAATAGTGTTTATTATTATTTATTTTTAAAAAAATATATGTTTGATATTCTATAAAAAAAATAAAAATAGATTCAAAATATGAAAATTTTATGAATATAGAAATTTTAGTTAGTAAAATTTTGATAAAAATCAATGGATAAGAGCTATTTTTAAAAAAGAAAATCAAATTTATAAAAGATTATCTTAAAATGTGAATATTTATTTATTTAATAGATGATTAGTTATTATAAAATAAATATATTTTTATATTAAATATTAATAAAGCATAATAATTAAAATTAAGAGTTTTTCTTTGAATAAATAAAAAATTATACTTAAAATAGAAAATTGAAATTAAAATCATAGTTAAGGATTCACCAGAAGCCCAGTTACCCAAAAACGAATATTTTTCTCCAATCAAAATCAAACCTTTTGGGTATTCCTTTTTTAATAACTTTCTCTCCAGTGCCCTAAAGCATAATTCCCTGCCTTTTTTTTTTTTTTTTTTTTTTTTTTTTAATAAAAAAGTCATGAATCACGTGATTGTGTGTGCTGGAGGAAACAGGAGACAAGAAGGCTACGTTACCGGAGGACATCACTTGATTCACACATCACATCTATATTTCAGCATAGCCGTGTACATATTACAATACTGTTCCTATGAAAATAAAATCTACCAATTTTTTAAATATATGTTTTTTTAATTTTTTAAACATTAGAATAAATGGTTGATATGCTTTTTAATATAATTTCTTGAATAGGATGGCTCAAAATTTCCATCATCTTCTTTTTAATAACCTTCCCTATTGTGTTTCATTTTTTATATCATCATCTTCTTTACTATTTATGAAAGTTAATTGTTTCTTATCTTAGGATAGAATAATATAATCAAGAACAAAAAGGTATGATTGTTTTTTTTACTTAACAAAGTTAAATATAATTTTTATTCTGAATAATGATTAATAAAATTAAATATTTAGTTTTTTTTAAATTAATCTTTTAATTTTTATCCAAATTTTGAGAAAATAAAAATTTAAAAATATATATGCTTTTATTTAATTAGCATCAAATGAACCATAAAAGTTTCAATTTTATTAATAAGTAAATGATTCTCTCATATTTGAATATCTAATTTTCTCAATATAAAACAACATTTAAAAAAAAAGGCCAAAAACAAGATCTGGTTTTTTTGTCTAATAAAATTTTTTAAAAATTTAACACTAAGTCATGAAAAGAGTTAAAAAAACAAACATGGTGAATGAATGGTGAAAACAAATTGCTTTCAGCAAAAAGTTAAAAGAAAACAAACTCTCCTTAATCTAACTACATCGTATCTTCTCTTTTGGTGATTTAATTATTATAATTTTGTTACATGAAAGAAATTTAAAAATAAATATTCAAAAACTAATAAATTTTTTTATATTCTATTTCAAATTTTAGGCTCTGAAACTATACATATAGCTTTTTTAGTATTTATGAAAAAAGAAAAACATTTTTAATATGTTGGATAGAATTGCAAGGCCCCCAAAATTTTGGAGGTGACATTTTTCCTGCTAGGCAGTTTATGTCCATACATTATTATTAGGCAAAAATTCAAACATAGCCAACCCAAGAGACAGAGGCCTCACATTTATGCTAGCCAACAAAGATAGGTATCGACGGAGGGAGGAGCTCCATGCTTTTTTTATATATGTCGTTCTCATGTTTTTTCCTTTTTTTTTGTGACGCCCCAAAATCAAAAAGGTCTCGCTGATAATCCGTCAACCCGCGATACTCGCGACGCCGCAGAACTCTGACACCACTCACGAAAATCGTAGTTTCTTTCAGATTTTGAAATTTCAATTCAAATACAAAACGATCCCAATTGCTCATTGGCCACACAGGCTCATATACAATTAAAATGAGTAAAATTACATTTCGCCCGTACACACTCACACAAACATATCCCGTCCAAACGATATCTCACATATTTCAAGAGCAACACGCTTCCATACAAACATATATTAAAATTTTAAAATTCTTATTAGGCAAAAATTCAAACATAGCCAACCCAAGAGACAGAGGCCTCACATTTATGCTAGCCAACAAAGATAGGAAAGTTTGATACGATTTGATGTATGAGCCCTGCATATATACGCCGATCCTACGTTTTTTCTTTTTTTTTTCATGACGCCCCAAACCAGTGCAAGGTCCGCTGACAACCCGGCCAACCTCATGACATTTCATTTACGTTTAACCCGACACCACTCATCGAAAATTAAAAAGAGTAGCCTCTTTGCAATGGAGCTCACTCTAAATACAAACTTGCCCTTAAATCGGCTCAATATGGCCACACAGGGTCCATATACAATTAAATTTAGTGAAAATGCTCACTCACCCTCGCATTAATACTCTCACAACAAACATATCCCAACCTAAATGATATCTCACACTTCGCTCGCAGCTTAACACACTACTTCTCCATACAAACATATATTAAAAATTTAAAATTCTAATAAATGTTATACATAATAAAACCATCAAAGTTTCACAACCCGATTCCTTTCTCAAACGGCCTCTAATGAGTGCCGCTTCCCGATCGCTCCTCTATTTGAAATAATGATCCTCGACAAAGGGAAGAGTGCGCGCAGATAATTTCCTACTACATTCCTCACTTGGGTCGCACAGCCACGCAGAAACAAGCACATTCAAAGAATTATAATAACCTACTCAATGTCTACATGACCGATCTCGTGTCCCGAGTCCTCACCGACTCCTCACACATGCCCTCGAGCCAATATACGAGTAAATAATCAGTTTTCAAACAAAACTTTTTTGCTCTTTCAAAACACACACTACCGAAGCCGGTGAAAATATTGACAACCTCCGGGCGAATATGTTGATAACCTCCTAAACAATTCATGGCCCTCCGACGTTAGAATTGTTGGACACCTCCAACACAATTTCCCTCCAAAATATTACGCGCTTCAAATTCTTTCATAAACATTTTCATTTTTGTTTCATTTCACGCCATTCACTCACCCTAATATTCTAGTATTGTGCCTCAAATAAGATATTTAATGTGATGATGTTAATTCCAATTATCTACTAATATATTCACATACATATATATCAACATAATTAAATCACATAAACATGTTATGCAAATTCACAATCAATTACACAAAAATTACCACATGCAATAATTAACAAACACTAAAGAATTCATTTCAATCACTCAACCAAACATTACTCACACCAGCAAATCATGTCACTATTCATGCGAACAAATAAACCCCGCCAAGAAAGATAGCAAAGTTTGATACGATTTGATGTATGAGCCCCCATGTTTTTTTTTATATATGTCAATCTCATGATTTTTTTTTTTAATATTTATTCACTTTACATTACCACGTCATAATATTTTATTCTTATAACTTATAAGAACTCAAAGCCTAAGACTTTTGATACCCACATCTCTCTCTTTACCACTTGAGCCAAGGCTTAAGGGCTAGCCCTATGTTATTTTTCCCTAATTTTTGGATTGAGATATTAATTTGTACTAACATTCGTAAACAGATTAAATAACATTATTTTTATAAGTTTAGATATTGAAAGTGACTAAAAAATAGTAATAGACTGTTTTAATAAAAATATCAGTGCCCCGTGCTCTATTAGGGCATTAATGGAAGATATTTGGAAATTATCCAATGTCTATAAAGAGGCGAATAGAACTGCAGATTATTTAGCAAAGAAAGGTATTTGTATTTTAGATTAAAAAAATTGGCTATCAAACTTTCCTAAAGATGTTACTTATAATAGCTTTATAGATTATAGTAGATCTTTATCCAATCGTCTTTCTAAACTTAAAGCTTTGTAGTTTCCCTTCATAAAAAAAAACATATATTTGGGAATTTTTTGAATTAATTTAGTTAATAACTATGCTTATTTTATCTAATTTTAATTATATTTTATTTAAATCCCATTTGACTTAGATTGAAATGTGATCTAAAAAATAAATTAACTAGATTTTAAACATATACATTGAAAAGTTTAATCATGTTTATTAAACCAAATTTGATATGATTATTTAATGACCGTATTATAAAATAAATTATATGATCTTGTACTTATTTAATAAATGAGTGATGTTGGGATTCAAGTTTACCGCTTAATGATTGATATAATTGAATTGTTAAATAGAAAATCTTGCCACTATTTCATCCGTAATCACGGTTTAAAATAACGTATATCGCAGACGGCTAACGATACGATATACAACATCGATAATCGGTTAACAAAAATATAGACAAAAAATCATAAATATCAACGATATATCGGTGATTTTCTCATTGATCATTTCCGATTTTTTATCAATATTTATTGAAAATTTTCAAAAAAAACAATATTTGAGCTGAGTGTCTTGCTATAGAGCAAAGAAATGGAAGGAGATGAAAAGATGTGGGAGAGAAAATGAAAAGCATTTACTTAATAATAATTACTATAATTAATTATTTACAGAAAAGAAGAGAAGATCAAGAGACGGTTAGAATTATTATGCTTTTCTTAATAATTACTATCATTAATTATCACAAAAATTTGAAATAGACAAAGAATATAGTTAGGGGAAAAAATTATGATCTTCTTATTAATTAATTTTTAATAATTATTAAATTTTAGATTGGTACTTTTACATTAATAAAAACAATTGTACAAATTCCTACCACCCGTATTGCACTGCTGCATGGGATTCTAGCAATCATAACCAACGGCCTGGAATCGAGACCACATAGTGCCACCCAACACCACTCGGGGCTCACATTGACAATTAGGGGAGCTAGTGGTCTTGATAAGTCTAATCCCGTGATATGTTTGTACTTTGAGAAGCCCAAACGTCTAGGGAGTTCAAGCCCTAGGCATCGTGCCCAACCCCAATCACTCATACATGGGGCACCTTCACGAGGGCATTTAGTCCACCATACTCCTCACATCGCCTCGGGCATGTCATGCATCGAGCCCAAGGACTAAAAACCAACCAGCTCGACCTAGTCAAATAGAGTTGTGATAACCGAGTCATCACAGAGAACACAGACTTAGTCAAATAGGGACGTGGGGTGACATGTGGACTGCCACGAACTCCTCTGCCACACATTCCACCCCCACGATGTCCATCAACATGGTGGATTAGGAACCAATTATAGGAGGCCATGTGGCATCCTTTAGTAGTATAAATTGATTAGTGTTTAACTAGAAGAGATAGAGACAATCCTTTTTCAGAATTAGAGAAATAAATTTTTTTGGAAAGCTTCGAGCTTTTCCTAATAATATAACTTATTTATGTAATATATATTTGTTAAAGGTTTGTCATATGTTTGAAATAAAGTCCACTTGCTTAATTTCAAGTGGTAGAGGATTCAAAATTTAAAAAGGTAGGAGACCTCACTTTAAGTGAGATCCTGTGTTCGTAAGTCCTAACAGCGACGCTTACTATATCATAACAAAAAGACGGGGCTGTTAAAAAAAGTCAAATAAAGATACAACTTAATTGATGCATTAAATTTTAAGCTAGATGTGAGGGGTTAAAATAAAAATAAATAAAAGATTGGTTTTAATGCTTAGGCTCGCCAGACTTGCTCGTCTTAGGCCGCCTAATATAATGCCCGTGAGTTGGGCTACATGCCTCATTACTTCGGGCAAGGTGGCCTAACCCGACTTGTTGAAGAGCTCTAATTAATACTTTTCACTCATTAATTTTTCCTCCTTGAATTTGTAAGATCCCAGAAAATTCTAATTTTTTGAAAAATGATAAAATAGTAATTTCGGTCAAAATCCCAAAATTTTATAGATATTGGGTGATGAAACGGATTTCACCATTGGAATCGTCTCGTGAAATCTAGCTGCATTAAATTTTATCCGAATTAGAGACGGTTAGGAATTTAAATGTTTTCGGTATCGAAAGTGTACGGGACATAGCGCGAGATGAGTGGCTCGCGATGTACGTGTCGAGTTGAGCCAGTCGAACATTGGTCGAGTGTGGGCCATAGGAGACATGTGGCGTCGTATTTGTGGATAGAAATCCGATAGATGGATAAGGGATAAGGTGTAATCCAAGAGTAGCCACTAAGGGTGACATGTAGCGAGAGAAGACAATTCTCTTGACCAATCTTGACTGCTTGGTTTGGGAGGAGGGAAAGGAGAAAAGAGAAAGGGAAAGAAGGAGAGAGTTTTAGAGAGAAAGAGAGTCTACCTTCTCTCTAGATTTTTCGGTGATCGGTCCGATGAATCCCGACGAGGCAAGAGGCAAAGTTGATCCCCACTACAAGGGCTACGCGTGGGTATTGGTATTGTGGAGTTTCGGCCTTTCAGGAAATTAGGTCTTCTTCTTGGATATTTTTTGTCTAAAGACCATGAAAAAATGGTTTTGGGTGTTGTGAGGCGGAAAAGGCCATGGATTCGGTTCAAAATGGGCGATGCTTGATGAGGGAGTGGGAGGTATCCATGGACGACCAAATGCTTGTGCAGGATTGTTAAAAGTCGGATTGATGATTGGACTGGGGGTCGTCCATGTGTTTTGCTTGCATGTTATTGCTTGAATTGAATGGCAGAATATTGTATGGAAATGATATGTTAATGCATGCTAATTGATGTGTTAACATGATTGTTTGAATTATATGTAATATAATTGTGTATGAGCCATTGGAATTGGATATATGAATTGACATTATTGCATTCATGTGCACGGTGACATTGCGTCTAGTCGAGTGTGGGTGCACGGTATGGTAGTTCACCACTCTTGGTGAATGTGGGTTGAGTTTGTCTTCCAGTAAATTTCATGGATTGAATCGCAAAATGAAAAGAATTAATGTGTTGGGTGAAACGAGAAAGAGATTAGATTAATCCTCGGTGAAAAGCCTAGAACATGGGTGTAAGAGACCAGCGGCATGAGACAAAATTTCTGTATGGGTGTAAGAGTCCAGCGGTGTAAGCCGAAAAGTTCACATTGCCCCGAAAAACAGTTTATGTTTATCACTTACTAGAGTTGGGTGATGGAGTTGGAATTATTTCGAGGATCGGTTACCCCATTGGCGATTTACGTCTTAGGTGTTAGTGAGCGACAAAGGTTCGGTATATGCTGGGTGTCATTGGTATTTCCGTTGACTAATGTCACACTTGGTATAGTCATGTGAGTGAATTAGGTGAGTGACTCGGGATATGGGCGTAGAAAACATCATGCATGATATAAATCATTCCATGTATAAATTGTAAATTGTATGAAATGTGGATGTTGTAGTGTCTTGAATTTTGCATGTGCGTTTTAAGGTGGGAGTAGCCCTTGTAGAATTCATCTTTGGGCATTTCTCTTACATCGTGGATCCCCCCTTTCGGTGCGGGGTCGGAGAGGCAGTGTTTCCTTAGAGGTCGGGATTATGAGCGGAGCGGATGTGCGCCAGTTAATGTTTGTGTATATATTAGAAAGAACTAGTTTTAATATATGTTTTGCATTAAGAGTGATGTAATAATTCTTGAATTTATAGAAATGTATGGTTTTGTAATTGTATGGACGAGTATGGATGATGGGCCCTGCAGGTTATTTCTTTCGTATGGGTGTGATATGAGATCGTAGATTTAACGGGTTGTGAGTGGTCAAACGGAACCCCACCGGGTTTTGGGGCATCCACGAATTCACATTTATTATGTTTCAAAAACCCTATTTTCTTTATTCATAAATTGGTTTCACTTTTTTCTTTGTTTTGCGTTTGACTTTTGCATCTATACGTACCTATGATGTTTTCATCTGCGTTATAAGCACTAGGTATATATACTTCCTCGTAAGCTTGGTTGGAAACAGGCCATGAATCTGAGGTTCCCTTTACTGCGTAAGAATAAATAGTTTGTCGGCCTGATTAGCGAAAATATTTAGTGATTAGCGAGTGTAATCATGGCCCGGTGCACTAAATTAGGTAAAGGCAATTATCTTTGGTATAAAGCGGGGTTCAAAAACTCGGCCATTTCGTATCAATTTGAGTCAGTCTGACAATCAGTGCATGTCGCCTCGAAGGTGATCGCTGGAGTCACGATACCAGATATGATACAATCACAAACTTGGCAGTAAACCGGCCAAACTCGGATGATTCGGCCGAGATTCCGAGTTAACTCGATCAACTCGGTCTTCTTAGAGGAGAAACAAGCCGATTCCGTACACTCTCAATTCCTTTCTACTCATCACAAAAACAAAACAAAAAAAAAATCATTTTTTAAGAGAAATTTGAGATTCCTCTTCAAAAGTACCAAAAATCAACAATTGTTTTCTTTGTCTTACCAAGATCATGGGTTTTCTAACCTAGCGATGTCATGAATCTTGTGATGATGAGTCAAAGCGGCAACTCTATTCGAGATGATGCGAGGCCGGTGTTAGAAGCGAAGGGTCTGACAGTAAGGATAAAGGTTAGGTTTAGATGGAGTCTGAGATCATGCGAGAAGCTGTGGATCACGAGAACCAAGGAGGGGAGCGTGAAAGGCAACTCTGGGCAGGGAGGTAGTGAGCAGGAGAGCGTGGGGAGAAGAGAAATTGATAAATTTATCGGATGGGGTTTATTAAATGAGGGAAGTTGGGTTAGCCTACTTAATTTATATTATATTGAGTAATTGTATTTTTAATAAGAAAGTTTGGTTGTCAAAAGGAGAAAAAAAAGGAAGTTTGGCGAAAATTTATCTTTCTTTAAGTAATAAAAAAATTATTGTTTAAATTAATTTAAAGATGAATTTGAAGATAAAGATTAATGATTTTTAAATTAATATCTTACTTAACATAAACTATATATTTAATATCAAATGCTAAAATAATTTCCTTTCAAAAATTCTAAAACAATTTATAGTTTACAAATATTATTATTATATATATTATAATAATTATAATTCATGTTATAATATCTTGCTCTTATTAAATAAAATTAATTAATTTTATAATACAAGTATTTGTAATAATTTTACTATAATTTTTTAATTCTTCATTTTTAATTTTACATATCGGCCGATACCAAGCTGACAGGACGTCGTCTTAAGCTCAGCCCCGAGTCGATGACCGATATCGCGACTTTGAATCATGGGTACAAAGACCCAAGTTACATAAGAATAAATAATAAATGAGTTACTAATTTTATTAGTCCACATGCATGCTACAATAGGGGATCAATCATGCTTATATTATATATACCTAACAAAAGACACATGGACGGAAAACATGGATCATTATTCATTTATTATCGCCTTCTAGAGCATAAGGTCACATATTCATTCAATATAAATTAAGTTTCGATTGTAAAAGCTAAAATTCTCTTAATGTAAGCAAACTCTAGGGTTCGAACCTATGATTCAGTTCTAATGAAGTAGGGAATAAATATAATGATGAGTGCGTGAGTGATTTGTGCTAGGGCATCTGAGAGGTTTACAAGAAAGCAGATCTTTTTTGGATTATGAAGTCAGTCTCCTTTTGGCTGGTGATGTAAGATTTTCTTTTATGTGGGCTATTAATTAAAACCATTGTTGGATTAAGTTTGGTCCTAATTAAGTGAGATTATTAGGATGCTTGTAAAACATATGGGGTTGCCAGTGTGTGGGTGATCTGGCCGGCCCGTATAGGAAGGGCAGTGGTCGAACTCAATATATAGAGGCTCAGTCATACGGCCACTGGGATACGTGCAATCATTCTCACATACAGTTGAGGAGAAATATTTTTCTCCTAACAGTGGGGAGGCACATTCTCATTAAGCCAGGTGCCATCAAGGGGCGCTCGGGAGAAGATCTTGAGAATCTTGAGATCGTTCTTCTTCTTGGCTTTCCTTCGATTCACGCATGAAGGCATCCGTGGATTGAATCGGGTACATAATATTCTCTCCATTATAATTATGCTTTGTGTTCTAACATAGTAATCTTTGTTGATTGAAATGTATCTACTACGGTTAGTATCGAGCCAACCATGGATTAGAATTCAAAACATAAAGAGTGGAGAAATTTTTGGGTTTATTCAAATCGGGCGTGCAATCGGTTCGGAGATTTTCTAGAAATCGAAAAATGAATGTTTTTATATTTGGAATCTACTCGACGAAGACGATCGGATCGATTGGGTGACACGTCGGAGGTGGTGGTGGCTCTCTCCGCAGCGCGTGGGCGGCGGTAGCAGACCGCGCGCCGGTCGATCCCAGCGGCTGGCGGCGTCATGATGGCGTCGGCGACCCGATCGATTGACTGACCCGGTGGTAGGATGCGCGATCGTTTTTGACGCGATTCCGATTACCGGATCTTGTAGCGGATGATGACGTCATGATGGCGTGGATCGCGGCGTCATGATAACCGTCGTTAAGCGACCGGGTCGCGACGGGCGGATGTTTGGCCGGGCGATCCGCGACGAATGTTTGACCCGACCAGTCAACGACCGCGTCCAACGCGACGTCGACAAACGACTGTGACGTTGTGTGCCACACGGCTCCACAGGCGTAGAACTACGGTGGCGTGAGGCGCGTGTGAGGGTATTCTGGGCAAATCGATATCTGTGAGCTTCGTATTGGGAATTCTCTACAATGTGAATATATTTACTTTGCATGTTTGAGAGAGCTTGTACAGATCGCTTGAAAATCATTATAGAACCCTGCGCCTAGAAATTAGGGTATTTTCGTATTTTTGTAATTTTACCCATGGTTTCGAAATACATTATGGTAGCTAACATGTATGTCCTTTTAAAATTGTGGCCAAGAGTCTAAATTCATTTCTACATGGAATAAATTGAACAATCATTGGCGGTAAAATCTTATATAGTGAATGTGATACATAAGTTTATATCCACGGTATGAGAGATTTTTCCGAGGATTCAATTGGGTTGTGTGCGATGGCACGCTTGATTGGGTTTGCGAAATATCAGTCTCATATTGTGGTGGAATCTCTTTGTTTTTTACATTGCGTGATCATGCCCAGGGGCAGATCTGTGTTGGATTCGCCGGAGGGATACATGTATGGCGTATTAGCGAGAAATGGCGATCTTAGTGGTTCATACACACAAGGTGGTGATTTCACGAAGGATTAGAATATGTTTCTCATGGCCCATTTATCATGTGGAGATAACCTGGCTTGCATGTCATATTTTACCTTAAAGGTGATTATGTGATGATGTGTAATTCTACGTATGAGTATTCACATGATCTTGATTGTATTGTTTTGTTTTATTTTGATCGATTTTTTACGTGAGCGGCAATTCCATTTCGAATTGAGGTCCTTCTTGGATTGAATTTTCAGAAATGGAAAGAGGACTTTCTATTGGAATGAGGTAGCAATTGTTCACATGAGCACAATGGATAGCCAAGCCGAATCATCACAACCATGTCTTGAAGAATTTGAAAGGACTATGCTGCGGGAAAGAACAATACAGTTTGCTTATTGACAATGGAAAGAAATCCAATACAAGAACACTTGAAAGTGGTTTTGCAGTTAATTTAATACTGCTAAGGAAATGAGTAGAAAAGAATTATCCCAGAGGCTAGAAATCTAGTTTCATCCCAATCTTTGAGATTGGAACCCACTTCTTAGCTCTTTAAGATAGTATGATGTTATAGTGGGGTTAGAGTTATGTCCACGAGGATGGTAGACCCTAAAGAGCGAAGCTCCGGCCTCTTAATTGTTCATTCACGATGCTTGCATTGTGCATCAAGCCTAAACACCCCTTCCACACGATTTGGGATTATAAAGACAAACTACAATTCTAGATAGACTTGAGTCGATTAATGACTTAATTGCAAGGGTGGTGGAAGAAGAAACTTAAGAGGAGGAGAAAGAGCATATGGCCTTATATCTTTGCTAGTTCCCATAAAAGGAAAAATAAAGTTCAAAGTCGAACTCATAAAGGTGCTGAAACTACCGGTCAATCGGCAATATGGGTCAAAGAAGACATTCTTGAAAAAGGATGGTATTCCTTTGCTTCTTATACAAAAGAAAGGTCACATGAAGAAAGAGTGTGCAAAGTTGGCTTGGATGTCCAGAGGCGAAAGAGCTACAGTGTGATTCTTTAACACTTGTTGTAAGATCAACCTATCTGACACCATCCAGGTTCTTGGTGGCTCGATAGTGGAATGACTAATCCATGTTTGCATTTACCATACGATTCATAAATGGGAGGAAGCCAAACAAGGATGAATCAAAGCTTCATTTGTGGGGCTCTTGAGAGAGTGATGTCATGTTAAGTAGATATAATCTTAATTTTAGATTAAGTTTTAAATTGATGTTGAAGAACACATTTGTACCTTCTTTTAGACCGGAATTTAGTTTCCGTATCGTGGTTTGGATTCACATTACCTTGAAATTAAAAGCAATGTTATTTCAATATTCTTAATTCAAATAAGGTTAAGTCGGCCATATGTCCAATGTGTATTATACGTATTAAGCTTATCTCCCAATGGATATATACGCCGCTTATACTTCATTGAAAAGGTTGTTTCTAAGAGACCATTACCTAAGGAAGAGTCTTATGCATTATGGCATAACGACTGGCCATATCTCTAAGGATAGAGTAGAAAGGGTCGATAAAGACTAACATCCCGCCCGCCCAAAATGAGACTTAGAGATACGCAGATCAAGGTGAGGTAAAATGACCAAGATAAGAAAGAAAACCGGCAAATCAGAGTTCCGACTCTGTTGGAAGTCATTCACACCGATATAAGTGGACTTTATACCATAACCTTGTGTAGAAATTTTTATTTCATCACATTTATCGATGACTATTCTCGATATGGTTATTTGTACTGATTAAAGAAAGTCTCAGCCCTTTGACAAGTTCGGGATTTTCGGATCAAGTCAAGAAACAAAGCTGGGAAAGTCATAAAGGTTGTTAGATCTGACCGAGGTGGAGAGTATTATGGCAAGCATGGCGATGCCGGACAGCTTAGGGCCATTCGCCAAATACTTAGAGGATTCTAGGATAGTGGCACAGTTTACTATGCATGGGAGTCCTGAGCAAAATGGTATAGCCGAAAGGCGCAAATCGCATTTTATGGAAATGGTATGAGCATGATTAGTAGGACAAATTTACTCCTGCTTATGGGGTGAAGCTTTGAAACCTACTTTGTACATTTTGAATCGTGTACCTACAAAAGCTGTTCCATTGACTCCTTTTGAGTTATGGACTGGGCGTAAGCCTAGCTTAAACCATCTTAAGGTTTGGGGATGTCCTGCAGAAGTGAAGTTGTATAATCCAACATTAAGTAAGTTGACTCGCACCACTGGCGTTACTTTGTATCTGAATCTCGAACATTCGAAGGGATATCGGTTCATAATCCAATAGAGGCACAAGAATTGTGGAATCAGCGCATACTTAAGTTTTTTGAGTTTGATGTGGCCAAGAAAGTAGTCGTCACGTACTATTGAGGATGATAGTACGGTAATGTGGTACTTTTTATCTCTCCCATACGTATAATTGTGGAAACTCCCACACATCATATTGAACTTGTTTCGAGACTCGATCCTCGTTGTCGAGACAACCCTAATGAAGTTCATCAAGGCTCTCAAAAGTGTGATACTACATTACTCCAAGAAGTGAGATCCACTAGTGAGACGATAAGCTATACCACCGACTTATTTAGTCTATAGGAGAGCAAGATGAGGCACTGTCTCCAGGACTGATCCAATAACTTATGAGGAAGAGCCATTCCCGCCGAACTGCGGGTCGGGATGCAATGAGAGATGAAATTCCACCTACGAGGCATACTGGAGTTTGGGAACTTATCAATTACCCGAAGGTCATAGACCCATTACGTAAATGGGTGTATAAGACTAAAAGGACTCTAAAGGAAATTGAGAAGTTTAAAGCCGTGATCAGGCCAAAGGTTTCACTCAGAGAGTAAGGAGTGACTATGAAGCAACTTTTTCTCCGGCCTCCTTCTAAAGATTCTTTCTTATGATCATGGCATTAGTTGCTCATTTTGATATGGAGTTACACCGCATGGATGTTAAACCGCTTCTCAATGGAGACCTTAATTAAGAAGTCTATATGATACAACCCAAGGTTTCAGGGCAAATGATTCGTAAACTTGTATGTAGATTGAAAAAGTTCATTTATGGTCTCAAGCAAGCTTCTAGACAATGGTACTCTAAAGTTTCATAGTGTTGTTGCCTACATATGGTTTTATGAGAACAAAGTAGATCAATGTATATACTACAAGGTCAAATGAGTGAAATTCATTTTCCTACTTATGTGGATGATATCCTCGTCATAGCAAAGGACCTTGGTTTACCGCATGAGACAAAGCGGAGGTTGTCAAAGAACTTTGATATGAAGGACTCTTGGTGAGGCGCTCTTTCAGGCCGGGCATTGAGATTCACAGAATCGCTCGGGCAGACTATCGGGTTTATCGCATATGTTGATCGTATTTTAGAAAGATTCAACATGCACAATGTGCGTGAATTGCTCCCCGTCTCAGAAGGTGATAAGTCAAGTCTCACAATGTCCTCATTCAGTATTGAGAAAGCCCAAATGAAGAATGTACCTTATGCTAGTGCATTTATATTATGTATGCTCAAGTATGCACTAGGCCGTATATTGCCTTTGCAAATGTGACTTCTAGGCAGAGATCGTCAAATCTAGGACACGATCATCAAGTTGTCGCTAAGTTGCCATGCAGGTACTTAAAGAGGACAAGACTATATGCCGATTTACAACATGTTCAGACTCAATTTAGTTGGTATTCAGATTAGACTTTGGCCGCTGCTCGATGAAAAGAATAACAACTCGGTTATATCTTTAAGTTAGCAGGAGGTGCAAAGATCATGGAAAAATGAGAAACAGAATCAATCGCATCCTCTACCATGCAAGCGGAGTTTGCAGCATACTTTTCAGCAACTACTGCACGGCTCGAAACCTCATTAAGGAGTTAACCGTGTTTGATTTGTGGATAGCCCATACAAACTGTATTAGACAATAATCCGCAGCGTTGTTTATTAACAACAATGAGGCCCCAGCGGTCTAAGCACATGGAGGTCAAGTACTTGACTATAAAGGAAAAAGTTCAAACCGGTGACGTTGCAGTGGAGCACATATCAACGTGTGATGATATGATCAAGCAGATCCGCTTAACTAAAGGTCTTCGCCTGTGTGTATTTGATCTGACATGTCATTAACATGGGTCAGAGTATCAGCGGGATACCAGAAATTGAGCTGAGCTATTAAGTTTTATGTTGCCTATGAAGGTCGAATCCAATTTCATTAAGGTTTTGTACACACTGACTAGACAACTCTTTTACATTCAATAAGGTATTTGTGTGAATAGTTTATCGAGTTGAGTACATGGCAAATGTTGAAAATCTCGAGGTAATGTGTAACTCTGAGTAATGAAGCATGGGGGCATTCTCGCATTAGCCTTAACAAAGATGTTTTAATACACATAAAGCAAAGTTACCTATTAAGGTAACTTCATATACTGTGTCTGAACCATGATGTGATATTCTCTTAGTGACACACTAGGTTTTGACACTTAAGGAGAGAGAATTTGACTAACAAAATGGATAACACTACAGCATCACTCACATGAGGCTGTCCATTTAAACACACTACCATATCGGTCCATCAAGAGTTGAAAGCACTTGTGACCATGGAAGGGCTTGCGTGAGTACATGTACTACCATGATTCATGGTTCAAGACTTTATGGGATGGGATTGACTATTAAGACTAATCTTGCATCTTCAATATGAAGGTGCTCATGACAGCTTTTGTTTTAATTAATATCGCCTGCTGGAGAATGTAAGATTTTTATGGGCTTTATTAATTAAAACTAATTGACTAAGTTTGGTCTAATTAAGTGAGATTATTAGGATTCTAATAAAACATATGTCAAGTGTGGGTCGAGTACGGTCCACTCGTAATGAGGGCCTGGTCGTAACTCAATATATAGAAGGCTCCAAGTCCCTCCCAAACCCTAAGGATACGTACAATCATTCTCAAGATACGCATTGAGAGAAATATTTTTCCCAACCGCGAGAGGCATTCTCATTGCCGTTGTCATCAAGGGGCCACTCGGGAGAAGATCTTGAGATCTTGAGATCGTTCTTCTTTGCAGGTTTTCATCGATTCCGCATCAAGAAGACATCCATGGATTCAAAATCAGGTACATAATATTCAGATTCTCTCCATTATAATTATGCTTTGTGTCGAACATGGTACTTTGCTGATTGAAATGTATCCCACAAGAGGACTCCATGTGAAGCCTTGAAGAAGCCTTCCTAAAGATCTCTGCCATTGTGCCGAATCTCGTGATGTACTCTCACGCACCCATGCCTCCCCGTACCGAACGACATCAGCGGTTGTCTTGTTCCTTCAAATCCAAGACTACTCTACCATCACTCAAAGATAGCCCGTTTGAATACTAGTGGTTCTTCCCATATTCTAGGGTTCCGACCGGTCTACCGGCCGAGAAGGACATGACCCTTTGGGGATGAAGTAGATAAAGAATAAAGGGTATCAAGATCGATACATGGGGAAGATTAAATGTCGCGAATCGTAGCTATTGATCGTGTGATTTCAATAATTGCAGTGTTTGAATTAAGATTTTATTGCTATTAAATTAATTTAATTACTTGATTGTTTGAATTGGAATGCCATGCATCCGAACATAGCCTAGCTATTAGGATAAAATTATTTTTATCTAAATAGAAGAAAAGGATTTATGTGAAGTCTATTTGTTAAATTGTTCTTGATGACATGACAAATACAAGAGTATCTTAGGGAAAAATTAATAGCTCATTCAAGATTCAAGAGTGCATTTGTTTTAAATTATTCTTAAATAGATACAGATAATACTGATTTAATAATTTTAAGGTTATTTTTAATTTTTTTTTTAAATTAAAAAGTTAGAGCTTTGTTTTTTCTTGGTGAATGCGCACAATAGTGAATCTTCACACATTTCTTTTCAAATTTCAGTCTGGCATTTGTAACCTTCTAAAAACTATGTATCTACCAATTTAGATAGTTGTTTTTCTCTTTCTATTGTATATACTTAGTAAGACTCAAACTTTTCTAGTTTGAGTAATTTATTGAAACTCACCTTTGAGGGAGACAGTTAATTGTTAACCTCTAGATTGCGCAAGAGGTTTTTCCTTTTGGCGTACTAATTAATTTATTGGTGGAAGATTTGTAGTGGCTCTTAACCTCGTGGATTTTCTTTGAGTATTTGAGGGGTTTTCGCATAAAAGAAATTTCTCTTTGCTGATTTTACATTTTAGCTCCATCAAAATCTTGAAATTAGCTGCAAGATCCCCATTCTTGCTCTCATCACCCTTCTCGTTTT
This sequence comes from Tetrastigma voinierianum, assembly GCA_016808115.1. NCBI lineage: Eukaryota > Viridiplantae > Streptophyta > Magnoliopsida > Vitales > Vitaceae > Tetrastigma > Tetrastigma voinierianum. Next base: position 21,016 of record JAEQBH010002583.1, on the reverse strand, counting down.
TCTGTGGGTATTCACTATAAGAAAAATTACTTTCCCCGATTGATATAAATTGTTGGAATAGGCATTTAGCAAATCCGTGATATTTCTGGATGTGTATAGTCAGGTTGATGTCAACAAAAGCTCCCTGATGAAAATTCTTCCGCATGAAACTTTTAGCTTACTCAATTATCCAATGGATTTTGACCATTGCTGCATAGAAAGAAGCAACTTTGCACACTAGGCTAGTTTCATTATTTATACATTAATGACAATATTTATTAACATAGTATTAATGATTACATATAAATTCATTAGTTTGAAATTTATATATATATATATAGCATATATATATATATATATATATATATATATATATATATATATATATATATATATATATATATATGTAATTATAAATGATTCACTGATAATTGTGAATGACCGCATATTTACCGATGAATAATTATTGTATTAATGCAAAAAAAAGTGGATCGTAATACTATATTTATGTTTATGGAAGAAATGAAAGGCGCTTTTCTTCTTAAATTATCTAATTTATCTCTTTCTCTTTTTCTTTATCTTTCAACACGTTATCAGCACAAGAGCTCGAACAATCACAAAGTCGAAAGTTCAAAACCAGTAACTCAAACTCGTGCACGATATTACAAAAATCATAAAACAAGAAAGGTACATTTCACTTCATACCAAATTTTTTTGAAATTTTTTCGACTTCCAATTTCAGTTAAAAGCCTCAAGTTCAATCATTGTAAAATCAGCCCCAAAGCTTCACGTTGAAACATTGATTCAGCCCGATGCTCAAGATGAAGGTAGAAGAATTATTTTCTTTTCAAAATCGTGTTCCGAAGCCCATGTTGGAGCAGTTCGTCTGAACTCAAGAAGAAAAACAATAATACAGTACCAGTTTGTTATTTTGATTTTGGAAAAAATTGCTGTAAAAAGGGTGGGTGTGTGCCTTATTTCAACCAAAAAATAAAACAAAAAATTTTTCTTTCAAACCTGACGAACTTGATGTCTTAATTTTAATTTTACACCAATTACCACTTAAACTCAAATTATATTATTAAATACACCACAAATTATAATTTCTTTCTCTCTCTCTCTCTCTCTCTCTCTCTCTCTATATATATATATATATATATTACTTTATTAATATGGTGTTAATTATTTCAGATGTAAAAATGTCCAATATCACCAACCTTAATTTTCCGCCTTGAAATTTCTGGCAAGACTATTTATCTCGATCTTTGATGCTAAAATCCACTTGATGCTGGGTGAATCTTGGAAAACACAATCAAAGGAGGGAAATACCATCCTCCGTGATCGCTAAGGCCTTAATATTCCTTGCCATCATATTGATGAAGGCTTGCAGTGAATACCAACGCTGGCTATCCATTGATCCCTGACAGTTTGAAAGAACGATATGATCATCAAAAGATCAGAATTTTCCAAGGCCTCGCAGATTGGCTTCATTTACAACTACAAGATTTCGTTAGCGTGATCATAACTCAGCCTTGTTCAAAATTAGTTCTCAGCTGAAATTATGTGGAGAAAAGATTACAGATGAGGACATGCTTGAGAAAATATACACCACTTTTCACGCCTCTAATGTGCTTCTGCAACAACAATATAGAGAGCGTCATTTTACCAAATATTATGAGTTAATTGCATGTCTCCATGTAGTTGAGATTAAATCATATCAAAACTACCAATTCGCCATCGGATTCATACCATTGTCTGAAGCCAATGCTACAATTCAAGTTAATAGACATGGGCGTGGGTGTGGGCATGGATATTATGGACAAGGTCGATGCCGTGGTCATGGTCGCTATAATTCTTGGAATCGAGGTAATTATAATCAGTCTCAAAATAAGAACAATACCTCCAACAACCAAGCTGAATTGCTCTAAAATTATATGGAAAGGCAATAGGGCTACATAACAAAAAGGTTTATGAGATCAATGTTGCTGATGAGAAACAAAGGTCATTGGTCTCGCATTCGTCAGAGGACTAAGCATTTAGTTGACCTTTATCGTGCCTCCATGAAAGTGAAAGACAAGCAAATGAGTTCAAATTCTTATTGGACGAAAAGACACTCATGGATCCCGATGATCCTTTCTTTGATACGATAGTAAATACCTTTGAAACTTTTGATGTTGGCATTTTTTTGAAGATCCAAGTGGAAAAATTAACCATTTGATTGGGGATGACAATGTGCTATGATTAAGAAGTATATGATTATTCTCATGATTTTTTTAAGTTATTTTTTCCATACAAGCATTATAATGCGAACTTGATTTCTATTTAAATTTCGTTATTTTGAAGATATATGGATCCCTCCTCACTGATCAATTATATCCCATCTCACGCCGAGCGGTATGTCTGCTTCGACTATGCCATTAAATCCCACACGATCTTACAAAGGATAAGAAATATTTTTCTCAAACTTCACATTAGCTCAATCTAATATTCATACTATCTCAAAGCCCTGTTAACCCATCAAAGGCTCCGGCAAAGTTTCACTCAATATTCTACCGAAAGGCACTTCAAATTGCAAATTGAAGATGCCCTATATCTCTAATAAATCTTAGTAGAATTTACCAGCTTTCAAAGATATTCACCGAAATGGATACATCATATTGAAACTATGGAATCATATTACGAGTATTTATCATTACTTATTATTATGGAAAAATGTATTCGGAACAATTACCTTCTTTATCTTCGGTTATATCGCATAAACTATTAGGATATATTGAATCTATATGTCACATGAACCGTGGTTCAATGACTCCAATGCATTTTTCCTTTGGCATGAACGACTTGGGCATCCTTGAATTTCCATGATGCGTCAGGAGAATTCAAAATTTAATGGGCATCCATTACCCAAGCGTATTAAATTTTAGTAACCATGGTTATACTGCGCTGCTCTGCTCCAAAGGCAAATTAATTATTAGACCATCTTTTACAAAGGTTACATTTTAATCCCCCGCTTTTCTAAAACGTATTCAAGGGGATATTTGTGGGCGTATTCACCCACCTAGTGGACCTTTTCATTATTTTATGGTTTTTAATTACGCGCCCAATTACGGTCTCATGTATGCCTTCTTTCTAATAGAATGCGTTGTTTTGCTAGATTATTGGCTCAAATAATTTAATTTATATTAATTCCTGATCACCCTATCAAGACACCGCCTTGATAATGCCGGTAGAATTCATCTCAAACATTCCTGATTATTGTATGTCTATTGGCATGTACGCTCAACATCCCTACTGTTCATGTTCATTCTAACGGTCAATAATCTTATCAAAACGCCCAATCACTGCTGTAATCATTACTTTTGAAATCCAAATTGCCTTTATCGACATGGGGACATGCTATTATACATGCCGCAAATTTAATTCACCTTTATCCTACAGCCAATTACGATTTATCACCATTACAACTTGCTAAAGGTTATCAAATCTAATATTTCAGATTCACAGCTTCTAAGGTACTGCTTATGTTCCAATTGTTCAATACGATCGACCTAAGTTAGGTCCTCACGCCTTCTTGGTATTTGCGTTGGCTTTCAATTTGCATCTATTATAAATTATATCGTTTCCACGAGGGAAGTTTTTATCAAGCCGACGGCGATTGTCACTTTGATGAAATCTTTCCGCCATTAGGGGAGATAAGCCAATCTCCGTAAGAATGGCGAAATTACGGAATGAGTCATCTTTATCTCACCTTGATCCTCAGATAAAGCTAAATTCTGAACTAGAAGTCTCAGAAAATAATTCATTTTACAAGGGTCTTAATCAATTGCCTGATGCTTTTATTGATTAAACAAAAGTTACAAAATCACATATCCCGACTGCAAATATCCTAAGGAGGATTGAAATCCCAACAGGAAAATTACAAAGCAGCATGACAAATGAACCTAAGCCACGACAGTCGTGGAAGACCTATTTGGGTTCTTAAAGACACAATTCCTAGAAAAAGGAAAAGTGCTATATCTATGACTCCTGAAGAGCATATAATTGTTAAGCCCCAGGTCGATGAACAAGTAGCCCCTGTAGAGGCACCAGTCAAAGAGTTATCTCTTAATGATGTACCAATACATAACAATGAAGAGATCTCTATCAATTAGATACATAGAAGAATATGGATCAAATATCACCCATATAATAATGCTTTTTCTTTCCAAGTGGCTATGGACATCATAAGAAATGATGAAGATCAAGAGTCGCAAAATGTGAATGAATGTCGACATCGAAACGATTGGTTAAAATGGAAAGAAGTAATCAAAATGGAATTAAGATCACTAGCTAAACGAGGTATTTGACCAAAGAGTTTAAACACCTGGCGTATATACAACTTGTTGATATCGATGGGTCTGCATTTGAAGCCGAATGAGAATAATGAATGGTGCGATATAGCACACTCAGCCCAAGGTTTCTCACAAAGACCTGGAATTGACTATGATAAGACATATTCTCCAGTAATGGACGCAATCACATTCCGATATTTGATAAGTTTAGTAGTCTCAGAAGGATTGGATATGCGTCTGATGGATGTAGTCACAACATATTTATATGGATCTCTAGGTGCTAATGTATATATGAAAATCCCTAGAGGATTCACATCAAGCTCAAGTAATGAATTCAAAACTACTGAGCATGTATTCAATCAAGTTGCAAAGATCTTTATATGGATTAAAACAATAGTTGAATGTATAATCATTTAAGCCAAAGATTTATCAAAGAAGATATGTGAATAATTTAATTTGTCCATGTGTTTTCATCAAGAAAAACAAAATGGATTGGCAATAATAGTCAGATATGTAGATGATTTAAATTTGATTGGGATTCTCAAGAGCTCATCAAAACAAACTAACTATTTAAAGAAGGACTCTGAGATGAAAGATGAATGAAAATAAGATATTGTCTCGCCCCAGACGAGCACAGTTTGAATGGTGTATTAATTCATCGATCATCATATATAGAAAAAGTCTTGAAGCGCTTTTATATGGATAAATCACACCCCCTTAGTTCCCCCATGGTTGTTAGGTCACTAGCACTCAAACATCCATTCGAATCTAAGGAATAAATGAAGAGTTACTTGGTCCTATACCATATCTTAAGGCACTGGCACTAATGTATCTTGCAAATTATACTGACGTATACATTGCTTCTCGCTTAATTTATTAGCAAGATACAACCTAGCCTCCAATTCAAAAGGCATTGGAATGGAATCAAACAAATATTGAGATATCTCTGTGGGTCAAGTGACATGAGATTATTTTATTCCAAAGCAATGGAACCACAATTACTTGGCTATGCAAATGCAGGATATCTTTTGGACCCTCACAAAGCTCGATCACAAACAGGATATATATTTACTTATGGAAATACTACAATATCCTGGAGATCAGTTAAACAAACGATGGTGGCCACCTCCTCTAATAATTCAGAAATACTTGCGATACATGAAGGTAGTAGAGAATGTGTTTGGTTGAGATCAATGATACAACACATCGGGGAGAATCAGTGTGATTATCTTTCTATTAAGAATAATCCAACAGTATTATATGAAGACAATGCTGCATGTATTGCGCAAATCAAATGATGATATATTAAAGGTGATCGAACTAAGCTCATTTCATCAAAGTTCTTCTACACTCATGAACTTCAAAAAGATGGTGAAATTGATGTGCAACAAATAAGGTCCAATGATAATCTAGCAGATTTATTTACTAAAGCCTTGCCTTCCTCGCAAATATCTAAACTCAGACGGCAAATTGGCATGCTGGCTACCTAAAGTATCTTCAAATTGAAAAGTTGAAGACAATATAGTCATGTCACTACTGTGAGTATGAATAAAGATGTTAGATAATTATTCTTTTCCCTTCGTCTGTGCTCTTGTCCTACCGGGTTTTATCGGCAAGGTTTTTAATGAGGCAAAGCATTTCAACAATCTAGTGATGGTGTAATTCAAGGGGGAGAAGAGTAATGATTCAATAATAACCGTGGAATGACCACACATTATTTATGAATAATTACGCTTTCTTAAATTGTCTTTAAGTATCTATTTTCTCTTCTTTATCTTTCAACACACACACACACACACACACACACACACACACACACACACATATATATATATATATATATATATATATATATATATATATATATATATATATATATAAATTTTTTATGTAATTATTAAATATAAATATATAAAATTTTATGAATAAAATTATAAGATCATCATGTCTAGATCAAGAGGTAGAACGGTTAGGGATATGGAGGAGGAAATCTTAGGTTTGAGTCCTATTAAGGATAGTTTATTGCCTTTATAACTAAAGTGTATGCAATGAATAAAATTATAAATATTTTAAAATATATATTTATACACCTATCATAAATTTTTATATTTTATTAAATATATTAAAATTAGATAAATATCGATAATATTTACTTTTAAATACTAAATATTATGATTGGATGTCAAAAATTATATCACATATATTTCAATTTTTTTAAACAAAACAACTCTAAAATATTTGCTATTATTTTTTATATATTTTTATCTATAATGATTATTAATAATCTGGAGAGTATTTATTAATTTTCATGTATACCATTATTTTTTTAAATGAATGAGAAAAATAAAAAAAAAGGTTTGCATAAATACATATGAAACTCAAAAAATAATTGTGTTTTGTCAATACTTAAGATCATATTTGTCATAAAACTACAATGATTATATTTTTTATTTATAAGACAACAATAACCTTTGCAATGGAATAAATCTGTAGCAAAAATATATTTGATAACGGATATTTACCATTGTAATTATCGTCAACAAATGGTTATATACAAGGGACGAAAAATTTAGTTTGCTATGAAATAAGTGTTTCGTAATTCATATGCTGAAGTTCGTCGCCAAAGCAAATTTAGGGGGATCAACTTTACTCAATTTTCTTGTAGTTATTCCTTTCAGAAATGACCCTCTTTATTGTGCACTCAACACATTTTTCTTCCCCTTGACTTGGATCTTAACCTACCTCTTTTGTTTTGGTTGCCTTCCCTTTTATCAAATCTTCCATGAATATTCAACCCCTCACCTGATGTGTTTGTCATTAGCTTTGAGATCTAACTCCATGGAGTAGGCAGCCCCCATTATTTCTTCAAGAGACAAAGTTTCCTTGCCATACTTCAGAGTATCACGCAATGATCATAGCTCAAGGAAAACTTGAATTTATTTTCTGAGAACTAATTAAAGATGAGACTTTTCAAAAGTTTGGTGACTAGAAAATATTAATTGAGAATCAAACATGAACTTGTAGAAAAATTAAATATAACCAATATCATGGATAATGTTAGATGGATGTTACACCAATTTGGTTTGTCAAAAAAAAAAAAAAAAAAAAAAACAGGGCAAAAGCTACATCTATGGCTTGGTATCTTAAAAATAGGTTACCTCATGCTGCATTGAATTTCAAAGTTTTTGAAGTGGTATGGTCTGGTTCACAACCTACTTATGATCATTTAGAAACTTTGTGATGTATTGCATAGGTTCATGCTAGTCAAAGTAAGTTGAGCCCAAGTGCTTTCAAGGTAGTACTTTTGGGTTATCCTTCTTGTAAATGATATAAAACTTGGTTGATAGAAGAACATAAATGCATTATAAGCTGAGATGTTACTTTCAATGAGAAACGCTTCAAAAAAAACCTTGTACATGGTGATATACAAACCAAAAACATGAGGTGGGTCAAAATAAAGTCTCTTGGGTTTTAGAACTTGAAATGGGTGCTAATGTTCATTAAGAGGGACAAACGCATGCTAACAATTCAGATCAAAGTGGTATACGATTTGGTCCTGATATGACAGCTAACTCCAAAAGTTGAATATGTACCTACTTGTTCTCCAGTGCAATTATTCATGATTAAAGCCCTTCTAATCGAATCTACCTAAAGCAAAAATTCTATGGATTCAAAGTGGATGAGTCAAAAACCATAAAGAACATATGTTTGAGTTCACCAAATACGTGGTTGATATGGAGAATCATATATTGATGTGAAAATAAATGGGGAAGATCATGCTATTTTCTTGCTAAATTCCTTGATAAAACAGTATCGAGTAATATTCATCAAAAATATTGGCAATTGAAGAGTGAAGGTGGTACCATTGGTGAGCCCCATAAATCTACTGAATGTAACCCAGAGTTGCCTTTGTTATGTGTATCCTGACATATGAGCCTTACCAAGTATGCAATCACATAATTCTAAATCTTTTATCTCCTTATTGTCCAATAGATCATGATTAGATCATGTTTCCCAAAGTGAGAATATGTATTTGGGCAAGTACATATTTATTGAGATCTCTTTTTTTGACATCAAAGCAAAAACTGGCATTATGAATTAATAGCATCAGTACATAATCTGGTTTGAATGACAACAGGGGGGGTCATTCCAAACCATAAAATCAATGTGCCTAATAGCATTTTTGGCAAGAATATGGGCAACAACATTGTTTTGCCTTTTAGTAAAAGCCACAAAAAAGTAATGTTCTCCTTGTAGAAGGGATAAACAATCCTTGATCAAAGCACAGGCACTCTACTAAAATCGGCATCTGAGTTACACTTAGAAGCAGAACTACTTGAAGTGAATCTGTTTCAAATATCACTCGCTTAAAACCCAGCTGCTTGATCCAAGACAACGCTTCCCGTAAGCCCATAGTTTCCAGCTCCCTGACGTGGAATAAGCCATTCACTACCCAAGAGGAGGCATGAAGAAATAGTCCTTGTGAATCACGAACCACAATTCCCCAGCTCGATTTGCCTTCCTCTCGAAAGACTCCCGCATCTATATTGCATTTTACAAAGCCTGGTAAGAGTCGTTGCCAATGTTGTAACGGGAATGGAATTTGTGACTTGGGTGCGAGTTTAAGTAGCTTTCTTGAATAGAGATCCAATCGAGCAAAAAGTCGAGCCCGAATAAGCGGATTCTGCATTTGCAGTTCACTTGAGAGCGGATTCGGTCTGGTTGTTAGGTTGGATCCATATAGCCCAAAGCACAGCACTGATTTTTCCTATAACCTCTTTGTTTTGAGTTTTTATCAATTTAAAGAACCATTCTACAAGGCTTTCAGAAGTTTTAGCCATAGAGTCAATCAAATCAGACACCTTGATTGTGATGACAAGATATAGCAAAAGTAGAAAATAAATAAATGCCAAGCATTCTCGAGGCTATTACGCCTGAAAAGACAAGAGCGAGACATTGATGCCTTTTGATTGGGTTGCGAAACGGTAGGAGAACCCCTTTGCATTCTCCATAAGAATTTTGATATGAGGGCCTTGATTGCCCGGATGTTACTCGATCTCCTTCTGGGAAGTGGCTATGAACACCCAATGGTGGAGTAAATTACATGATACCCTATTTTTCAGGTGTACTCACGGAAATTTGTAAAGTGCCATACATAGTGATTTGCGGCAAAGGGTTGAGACAAAGTTTTCTTTGTATTTCGGCCAACATCTCTATACAAAAAGATTTCCTCAGCCGGCTCCACATCCCATTCCGGTATGCACAATCGATTAAATCAACGACTCTCGAGCCATCCCACAGTTCTACTCTAGAGTTGTTTGTACCCGAAATTCTAGTCATCTCTCAACCAAAGGATCGGTCCAAACATCAATACGTAATACCATTACCTATTCTCCATCCGAATACCCTAGCTACAATGGGAAAATGGATCTCATGAGTAAAACTTGGGTTTGGACCACTAAGGTGGCCTTTAGAAAATTTTGGGAAAATATTTAGCTTTGAAGATCTTGTAAACCACACAAGAGCATCGGAGGCAAAACAAAGCTTCAACCAATCTTTCTAACATAGCGATGTTAAAACAATGGAGATTCTGAAGCCACATACCACCATTTGTTTTCTTCACATAGTTTATCCCATGCCAACCATTTTATGCAGTTCCATCTTTTCGCGATCCACAAAAGAGTTGAGGCATTTTTGAATTTCATCAAAGAATAAGTGAAGCAACATAAAAGGTACTCCCTTATAATACATTAGGATGGATTGAAGCATTTGCCTTGATCAATACTTCCCTACCAGCTTTGGATATAAGTCTGTTTTTCCAGCCTTGGATTCTTTGCCATATGCGTTCTTTAATGTGATTGAATACCATCTTCTTCTTTCTTCCAATCAATGAGGGGAGCCCCAAATACCTACCAGTATTGAGAGGATTTGATACATCCAGAACAGAGGACAACTGAGCTTCAAGAGTTGACGTAACATTCGAACTGAACATGATTCTAGATTTTGTGAAATTTACCCCCTGCCCACTAGCTTCTTCGTATTGGAGGAGAAGTTTCTTCATCACATTACATTCTATCTCAGAAGCTCGGAAGAAAAATAGGCTATCGTCTGCAAAAAGAAGATGGGAAACAGTTGGACCAATTCTACTAACTCGACACACATGAAGTACTCCCTCTGATTCTGCCCTTTTAATCAATGAGGATAGCCCTCGGCTTGCAAGATAAAAGATAGAGGAGGCAGGTGGATCACCTTGTCGCAATATGCTTCTCTTACACGCCCCGAGATAATTGGCCCTACCTCCCTCCCATTCACCAAGGGCGTTATACCTCAGCTGTAGAAACACATAGCATCATGAGATCGGCCATCTATTATCAAACCAAGTTCAACATAATCCCTGCAGGAAGCCCGATTACATTTTGTCATAGGCTGCTGATGTCAATTTTAAAGGCCACATCCCCCTGTTTACCTTTATTCTTCCTCTTCCTATGATGGATTATTTCAAATGCCACTAAGACATTATCCGTGATTGACCTTCTTGAAACAAATGCGGATTATACGAGAGATGATCAGAGTAACAATTTTTCGGTCGGTTTGCCAAAACCTTAACGAGATTTTATAGTTCACATTACGAGTGCGATTGGCTGTAATCCTTCATGGTTATGGAATTACGATGTTTAGGATCAAACATATATTAATGTGGTTTGACGGAGGAAAACTACAAATTATTCATCCACTCCAGGCTATCTTCGATTATACATTGTGCCTACTAGATCCAAAACCTTTGATAAAAGCAGTTCAAGCTAAGTGGATCTGGCGATTTGTCGGGATCCATATGTAATAATATCCTTAAATTCTTCCTTAGAATGGTAACAACCACAGGTATTCTCCTTTCTCATGATTCTAACATCAGCACAATCCAAGACTTCATCATAATTCACAAGGGGACTATTCCAGTCTGATTAGTAGAAAATGATCGGTGCTACTGTTGAATCCTCATCGGTTTGAACCCGATCTCATATCGATGGTGAGCAGTAAATCTCATTTTTTTTTTTTTTTTTTTATTTGAGCCGGTTGCGAAAGCGGGTGTCGGAATCACCTTCTTTGAGCCAATAAAATTTTGATATTTGCCTCTAGTATACGACTTCAGATTGGTCGTAGAGCGGTGAATTACCGACTCTTTGAAATACCTAATAGATGCCTCATCGATTTTAAGCCCAGGATGAGTTCAGTATGTTTGCAATTATCAATATCCTTTACGAATGCGAGAGCTAATTCCTTTCCCCAACTAAACAAAGAAACAACACATGAGTTCAACTTGCTCACTGTTGCACTTGACGATTCAAGCCAAGCCTGTGAAACAATTTGATGTAATTCTGGTTCAAACAACCAGCTGTTCTCAAACTGGAATTTTGGAAATCTTCTCTTTTTGGCAATCGACCCAATTGTGCGTAAGAGGATTGGTGAGTGATCAGATACAGGGGCAATCAAATTAAGGAGTTTTACCTGCGGAAATAGATTCAACCAAGCATCCGAAGCCAAACAGCGGTCTAGCTTTTCCTCTACCCAATTTGGTGTCCCTTTCCCCCTTTCCCATGTAAAGGGGTAACCTTCAAGAGGTATGTCTATTAAGCCACAATCAAGCACAGCATCTCGGAATCCTCGGAATAACCAAACAGGGTGCTCGACATTTCCCTTCTTATCTGACTCCTCAAGTAAATCGTTCATATCCTATCCGCACCCGAGGGAGCGACGGCGCGGGGAGTGAAGGAGCGTAGTAAATTCCATGATTCTGGAGTCGGTGATTCCGCTCCGACCTTTCTCATAAAAACCGGTCGAGGCGCCATTTATCTCTAAGCTTCATCATCGTCTAAATCAATATGGTGGGTGGCTTCATTAACTCTGCGTTTTCCGGTTCTTTCCATAGAACATGACTCCTCACGGCTTTAATCATCCCTTTGCCCGAGCATTTTGAAAACCCGGCTTTACCCTCGAGCTTTCTATTTTTATTCTTTGTTAGCAATGTTTGAACGAAAATTACCATAGGCACGTGAGTTTTAGTAACTCACTTAAAGCTGAAGCTACGGACGACCCAAAGCCACACGGTTCAAGCGAGGCGGATCATTGTTGGAATGGGTAGGCACATCCAGTCACTTGATAAAGAGTTATCTTGGTTTGTTGGATTGGGAGAAGTGCGCATGTCTATATCATCCACTTTGGGTTTGTCTAAGGCCATGGTACAATTTGGGCCTCGGCTTAGCCCGACCAGTTTTTCGTGCGCAAGTAGCAGTTTATCTTCTTCCTCATCTACCACACTAACACACACAATATTTTCCTTTCATCCACTACATCCAAACTTTATTCAGTTAAGTCTGTGTATTTGTCGTTGTATTTTGATCTGTAGAGTTTTGCAGGGTTTCTGTGCCATCACCGCTCCAATTCGTCTCCTTTCAACCGTTGTATACCCACCAGACGCCATCTCAATGGTTGGCACCGGTTGTCGCGTAACAGAAGGTTGAATCCGGGCTGGTAGTAGGACTGATGCTTGACCAGCTCCATCCACGGAGTAATCTCCTCTTACGGAATATTGAACAAGCTTAGGGACGAAAATCGATCTGGAGCTGCTTTAACCTTATATATGAAAGCAGAAAGGCTAAGTCTTTCATATTTAAAGGAAATGAAGAACCGAGTCCCATTGGGTGTTCTTAGTCGTTTCCACGCTTCAATGGAGTGAGCATCCATGGACCCACGTAATCTCATATACTCCCTTTAGATTTCCACACGATTATTATGTTTGATATCATATTCATGAAAAAGAGCTAATATAATTTTCTAATTGTTTCTTGGGAGTTAGACATACGACTAGAAGGTAAGTGAAAATTTGAACCCGTATATCGTGGAATTCAATGAATTTGGTTAGGGTACTCCTTAGGAGTTGAATCCGTGTAGAATGACAAGTGGTTGTCATATGTCCATGACTCACTTGAGAACTCTTTTGAAGAGATCTACCATGGAAAAATTTAAAGATATACCTTTGATTAGGGGTTCATAAATACGCACACCCTTTCCTGGCTATAAAAAGATGAGATAAACGATCCGCATAAAGTTGAAGTTGATGGAGCGATCGGTTGGGCGAGTCTGGCTCAGTCAAACGTATTTTCACCGCCTACATCATCCACCCCTTCAAGAGACAGAAATTCGGTTTCCACTTGGGAAAGAGACAAAGGAACGTCGAGAGAAGATCCGTAATTGTAAGAATGAAGAACGAAGCTGCTGACAAAATCGAAAACTATAAACAGACGAAAGAAGCGAAACTCTACGACACAGGAAATTTGCTCTCAAACAAGGAGAGGACTAGTTAAAACCATTTTACATATTTATCAAGATCTAAATTTATTATATAGGAAATGAAGTTAAGGTAGATATATTGGGAATAAGACATAGGTAATATTAATAATAATAATTACTGTAGGTGATGATAAATGTTGAGTGATAATGAAACCTGCAGTATTTAAGCATTAATTATTTTTATAAAAATAATTTAATCAAATAAGAATATAAATTAAATAAATATCCGGAAATCATTTATAAAAGTTTTGTAACTCACTAATTAAATTATCAATAATGAGAATGTATAGGATATTATTAGGATTAATAATATTAACGGTGTGAAGTTATTAGGATTGCCAAACTTACCAATTTAGATGAATAGTCTGGACTATTAACAAAGATGGACAACACTTTAGCTCCACCAAAATCTTGAAAACTAGCTTGCAAGATGGACAACACTGATTCTTGATCAAGTTCTTCCTTGGACATTGACCAGACTTTGATTTCGGTTTGTGAGGAATTCCCCTCCAATTTGAACTAGGGATGGCAACTGTGTGGGTTTGTGACAGGTTACCCCTATCCCATTTCCAATTATTTTACCATATCTCTTTCCTAACTCGAACCCGTGTCGAGTTGGATTCCGTCTTTCTCATCCTCGCTTACAAAAATTCCAAGAAAAACATTACCGCCTCGAATAAACCAAACAAAATGCCAAACAACAATCAACCAAATCCTTGTTAAGCCAAAAAATTAAAAAAAAAAAGAGAAAAAATTCCAAAAATCGCTTTCATTGCCAAAGAACCAAAAACGATATCAAAATTAAAATCAACAGAATAACAATCCACAATCGTAAAATTAAGAAAATGGATCGGGGAAGAAGAAGCGTGGTTTTGAATCTAAGGTCACCAGTCCTGTCGCAGCCACCATTACTAGCAGACCGAAGAGAAAGATGATATCAGCACCCTCAAATCTATCCACGTAACCATCATTAATACCATGAAGAAGTGTCGTCGAGCCTAAGCCTATCATTAACACTAACCATCAAGTGGCAGAAGCAGAAGAATCCCACGCGAAGAGGAAGCAGAAGTTGAGGAGGATGAGGTGGCGTGAGAAGAATCCCACGCGACGCAAAGAGGAAATAGAAGTTGAGGAGATGAGGCGGTGTTGTGTGTTGGATTTAGAGTTTGTTAATTTAAATACCCTGATCTTTTTGAATATTAAATAATGTTTAAGGATAATTTTCTAAATTTTAATAGGGCGGGGCGGAGCGGGTTGGACCAAAACCCGTTCCCACCCCAAAACTGCTTTGGGTTTTAATTTTTAATACACAAATCCCATACCTGATTAAAACTTGTTTGCGTAATTTCTAATTCCGTCCCAATAGGGACGGGGGGTGGGTGGTTACCGGTGCTTTTTAGACATTTAGGGTAAAAAAATAAGAAATTAACAAATAATATAGGTTTAGAAATATTTAGAAATGTAGCATGGATTTTGTCATGTGAGTATGTACGAAGAATCTTTACAAAGTGTGTTCAGCAACTTTAAAAAATTAGAAAATTTTCTGCTTAAAGTATTAACACGAAAATATCTTATAATTTTGAATGATTTGAATTAATAATATAAAAATTAATAACTGAAGATATATTTTCTATAATTTTAAAAATTTTGAATTTAAGTTAAAGTGTCTCTTGAAGGCATTTTTGTTATAATTACAGAAAGTGTCTTTGAAAGACAATTTCTTGCTGACAGAAAAAAGCGTATATTATATTTAAGATTATTTTCTGTATATTTTAAGAAATTTTTAAATTTTTAAAATTTTTTTTTATTATTTTTCAGAAAGTTCCGTGATTATTGGGTTATCAGGTTGGATTGCCATCCCTAGTTTGAACCAATTTAGATGCTAGAACATAGAGAAAAGAAAAAATAGGCTAAGGGAAGAGAGAAAAAATGAACATGCACAAAAAGTCTCCATGTTGTCTTTATTCATTGCTTTCTCAAATAGGGAACAAGAACAGACCCCTAGAAAAAACCCAGAAGAGAGTACTGTCTGTTTTGTACAGAATGAGTCACACACACGCCACTACAAGAAAAGTGATTTATAGAGACGTTGTATTAGTTGGGTAAAAAAAAATTGCAACTAAAATATATTTTTAGTTTCATATTTATTTGAGCTGTAATTACAAGTGACTTTATAGTTGTGGATATGATTGCGTGCTGGTAGAGTGATTACATAGTGCGTTTATGAGTTAGTGCCGATTAAATGCTTCTATGGTCGCGAATGTGATTGATTACCCGGTGAAAGTGAGCTTTATAGTTCAGATGCTGATTAGTCAGGCAGGCCTTGGGCTAGGGTAGGAGGGGCACACACTTGAGAATTCCCCACGCCCGGGGCCCATATGTAATCTAGACATTATACTAATTAATATTTAATTGGTAAAAAATTTGTTTTATTTCATTATTTCTTCACCCGGCACAAACTCCACGGCTCTACCTTCTTACGTTATACAAGAATTTACTAATCTCTTGAGTGCCGAGTCTCGACTCTCATCTATCTAAATTGATCTATCATAATTTCTGATTTTCTGTAGAATGCGATTTTTCTCCTAATTTTTTCTCTTCCATTTTGGGTTTTTAGGTCTTATTATTTTGTTCTTGATTTTTGGGTTTTTGGGTTTGTGTTTGGTTTGATTTTATTCAAATTTTGGTTTGTTCTTAGTTATTGGGTTTTGAGTTTTTTGGTTTTTGGTTTTTGGGTTTTTTTCTGTTATTTTGTTCTTAGATTTATTGATTTTTATTTTTGTTCTTCAGTTATTTTGGGTTTGTTTCTACTTGATATGAGGCAGGTTTGCAACCTGTGTAGATAAGCAGAAAACAATGAGTAAAATGTAATGAGGTGGAAGCATTTTTCTTTCTTTTGAACTTTTTTAATAAATGGATCATAGGAGGTGCTTTATATTTTATAATAAGGTTGGTGTGGGGTTAATTGAAAGGGAGGTGCCCAATCATTGGAACATTTTTTTCAAAGTTAATTTATAGTGAAGGAAGAATGAAAGTATCACTTTTATGGGTGAATTGTGATTTGCAGTTTCTTTTATGGGTATTAATGTCTCATTTTTTTGGGATTGGAATGATTTGGTTCCATGTTTCCAAACAAAATTTCAACAAAGTAAGACTAGGAAATGATGAATTGCAAGTTACATATATATGGAACTTGAGGCCCGCTACAAGCTAATAGGTTGAGAGTTATTATTATTTTTGTGATTTAGTATAGAAAGGATCATTTTAGTGTGATTGTTCATTGGAGAGGTTTTGATTTTCAGGTTGCATTTGGATTTCAAAACTCGGAATTCGTTTAAATACAAGCCACTTAGCTTGAGCCTCTTTCCATATTCCAGGTGCTATTGTTCTTTTTTACATTCTTAACTTTTTTATATGATTTTTCCTAAAAAACATTTATCCGGTAGTGAAAAAAGAAAAAAAGAAAGAAAGCTTGAATAGAGAGATAGTAGAATCACAAAAGGAGCTATTGAAATTTGTTCTTAAAAGTAGAAAAGAACCTTCTAAGAGATTGAGTGTAGACAATCTTCAACAATCTAATGAAAATTTATGATGAAAATCATATCAATGAAGACTCTCTTAATTTGAATGATCGTGATAATGTGACAAATCGTATCAATGAGGATGTGCTTATTTGAATGAACATGATAATGTACAAAATGCATCCAATATTGAAGATGTAGGCATTGATGAACACTTAGTCCCTCCTTTGGATATTTATGATTCTAGAAATTAGGGAAATCTCAACAATAAAGAGAGGGATATTTTAGTTGAAAAAGGGCCTATAAGGGAATTGAATCTTGAGTTTCCTTTAGATAATAAATCTAGACATTTTATATAGCATTATTCTAGAAGATGAGTAACGGAAGTGCAGATAGAAAATGGTTGGTTTACTCTAAACATGTGGATAAAGTATATTGCTTTTGTTGCAAATTGTTCACAACTCAACGACAAAGTTTTTTAGCAAATGATGGATTGAATGATTGGAAGCATAGTGAGGGCTTCAGGTAATATAGAGAATAATATTGAGCATATGACTAACATGAATACTGGATTGAACTAAGAGTAAGATTAAAACATAATGGAGCAATTGATAAAGATTTTGCAGCAAGGATTTTCAAAGAGGAAAAATGGCCACCCCCCACCCTTCGAGCGGGTGTCTTGGAAGCCCTCCACGAAATCCCGGTAGATTACCTCTAACGTGAAATCTACGTGAGCGAAAGTAGTATTGCTTGCTTGAACCTGCGTAAAATTTTCTTTTATTTATAACTTAGGATTTGGTAAAATCTGTATTGAGGAAAAACCGACGACATGGCTTATTGTATATACTAAAATTCCAAATCACTATTATGTCCAAATTTACATATCCAAATATAGCAGCTTGACATACCAACACATTCTCACAACATTACTATGTACATACATATGTTCCAATATACATATTCAAGTCTTTTCCTTACATAATATTCTTAATTACAACACTTGTACAATGTCAGGAGAAATCCTATTGCGCTCCAGCGTCTTGCGTACCTATACTTGGAAAATAGTTTTTAAAATACAAAATAATGAGTTAAACGAGCTCAGTGAGTGTATGCTTTTATAAAGCTTTTTCTTTTCCGGAAAACATCTCAAAAATGTAAAACTCTCTTTTACAAATATTTTCTAGAAGCTTTACTTTGCTTTGCTTGGCACAAAGTTTCTAAAACTTTTCTTTTTAACTAGCTTTGCTTTTGTCTTTAACTGCTTTTAAAAGTTTCTAAAACTTTTCTTTGCTTGCTTGCTTTTGTACTTTTAAAGGCTTATAAAACTCTTATTGCTTGCTTGCTTAGAAGTTTATAAAACTTCTCATAGTTTCTCTTGTTTGCTTGCTTTATCTTGCTTGAAAAGTTTCTTAAAACCTTTCACAAACCTTTTGCTTTAAAAGTTTCTCAAAACTTTTTATAAATCTGAGCACAGGCTCAATAGCATGTGAAAATAAAGCGGGAGCACGGGCTCGATCGTTTGCAAGAAAATCCACGGGAGCTTGGCTCGACGGTCGTTTTGAAATCAGCGAACTTGGGCTCAACCGTTTGCTTTAAAACTCTTGACCTAGGCGGCCAGGGAATATGGTTGATTTTCAAGCGTATATTATGCTTATAAAACATCCAGCCCGCGGGGCCTATTTCCTTGCGTACCACGAGTGACACGAGGCACGGGCGGCGGAATGGTGGGGAAAAGGACCTTTGTCCGGCGTCACCTTTCGGTGAATATGGTGGAATTGACCATTAATGCATGCATCACCATAATTTAGTTAAACTCATAACCTTATATACTCTAATACGACCACCACAGTCTCCTTTAAATGCATGATGTATGTCCCTAAGTTTTGCCGACCGGGCAAACTCTGATGCATGAATGAGATCCTAACTCCACGCGTGCGTGCGAAATACCTCGTAGGTTTGCTTGCTTAGAACTAGGGAAGGCCTGTTTTTCACAAACATTCTTTGCTTGCTTGCTTGCTCTTGGAAAAATGGTTTTACAATTTAAAACCATTTGCTTGCTTGCTTGCTTGCTTGAAAAATGGTTTAATTATTCAAAAACATTTACTTACTTGCTTGCTTGCTTGAAAAATGGTTTTACAATTTAAAACCAATGCTTGCTTTCAATTATGGTTTAACTCAAAACCATTTGCTTGATTTCTAATTCATTGCTTGCTTCTTGAAAATGGTTTGAACTCAAAACTATGAAATACCGTGTAAAGCAGTTTATAATATGTATATAATACACTGGTATTTGGAAAATGAGTTTAGAACACTCACCTCTTTGCTTGCTAAGCTTGAGCACAGTTCCACACTTTTCCAGCGCCGCTTTTTGGCCCCAGCTCAAGCGAATACGACGATATGACTGTCGCCTACGTAATCACATAGCAACTTACTCCTTATACTTAGTCACACTTTCAGCGAATATCGCCGTGACGGGCTTCGCCCGGAGCGATAGTCTGTACGTTTCGTGAGTCCTAATCTTAATCGAACCTATCTTAATCATTTAATAAGGTTAATAAATATCGATTATGCAGGTGGGCTTAATTACACAAAAAACATAGCATTACGGGCATTTGGGGCACATGTACCGGTACACCTTGGTATGGTACATGTTTGCTTCTGATGGGGTAATACCCGATTACACTTACAATGCATGTCTTAGGTACCTTGCGTTCGTTGGGGTGTCAGGTACACTATACGTGTCTGGGGTACAGCAATTTTGCCCCGATTGCTTCTTTTGCCACTTTTGCTATATTCTCTCCATACAACTTCTATAATTCACTGCTCAAACATCATGAAAATCATCCAAAAACAACTCCACAACACTTGAATTGGTGCTTTGGAACCTCAAACCACAAAACCCTAGGTGAAAATCCAAGAACTCTACCTAAGGTCCACCAATTCTTTATAAAACCACATAATTTGATGATTCCATGGTTATTTTCTCCCAATTGGGGTTTTACTCTCCTGCTCCCCAACAATTCCAAGGTTTATGTGATCTTTGCACAAAACCTAGACCAAAGGAGCATCTGTCTCCCATACCAAAGCTAGGAATCAAAATATTGCATGATCCTAAGACAAACATACCTTGATCTTGGGTTCTATCCTCTTTCTTCTTCCTCTTCTTTTCTCTCTTCTTTTTCTCACCAATGTTGGAGCCCTAGCTGGAACCAAATATGAGAGGACATTGGTTTGTCTCATCCCTCCTTTTACAAACCCATTTTTGACTTAATTATAAGTTAGTCCTTCATCTCTCAAGATTTGCACCTCAACTTTTTAATATTGTAATTGTAACTTATGTTATTTTTATTGAGGCCCATCTCTAATTTGATTTTTGCTTTTCATAATCTTTTTGCTAAATGACAATTGTACCCTTGTACTAGCACCAAAATTCCGGGTTCCATAATTTATCATTTCTTAATTTAGTCTCCAAAATACTACCATGTGACACTTGATCTTTCTTATCACCTTTCTGGGTATAATACCTTGTACACTCTGCGGGACTGAGGTGTTACAGAAGCGATAGAATAAGTACTATCAGGCAATTTCAATGTGATGTCTGACATATTAAGCACCTGATCTGATATGAATCATGTAAATGTTTGGGGTTAGTGAAATATTACATAATTTGATTTGATAATACAAGATCATGTGACCATTATCTAAAATCAAGAAATTCATTACCACATTATCTTGGTCATAAAATTCAAAATGAGTTAGTTTCTCTTTTAGCCTATAGTGTTAGAACTTCATGTGGACATCAAAGCAAAATATTTCACTATAATTCTTGATTGTACCCCA